>SJJU01011238.1:0-16530 GCA_012932125.1 Conopomorpha cramerella
AGTTGTTCATATTGACGAACCGAACAACGTTTGTAAGAGTTCTGAGACCTTTGCTAGAGGTTTTTTACACGCAGAAAGTAAGAGTTATATAGTAGTAGAAATAATATTACGAGCCTGTATTTTTTAGCTCTATTTCACTCCTTTCCAAGTTACCAGAGGAGTATAAATTTACAGGCTTTTTGAATAGGAACCAGAAGTCTACTTCCTCTCTAGTCCCTACAGAGTCCATTTCAGTAAATGTTAATGCCCACCAAAGAAAAATAAACCGCATTTTTTTTTCGCCCGGATCCATTGCCAGCTTTTAAAATAGTCTTCTAAAGTTATACAGAAACAGTACATTTAGGTTGAAAAGTTTTTTTACGGATCGCCCTGTATATAAACCAAGATGTTTTTACGGTTCACTTTTATAAAAGCTAGCTAACCGTAAAAAATCTAATGAGCTTAGCCCTCGCCTTTATAAAAGGTTTTTTTTTTTAAATTCAGAATAAAAATGTTATTATGGTTATCGATATGTATAGGCAGGACCAATTTATCTTCGATTTATCAATATAAGCACCACTCAATTGACATGATAACCCTGTATTGTAATTAGTCTAGTCCCATAGGCGCGTCGAAAGTATTTCCCCTGCGCTGAGGGGTGATAGAGATAAGATAAAAGAGCTATGCATTTCTAGTTACATAAACGTGTTGAAACGCATATCCGCTCTGAGGGGTGATAGACATTATATGCGATCTGACTAACGGCTAAATAAATAACAAAACTCTTGTTGGTGAGCATATGAAATGTGAGGCCATTTTTTCAATTGACTGCAAAATGAATAACACATAGAATTTATGTTAAACTCAAAGCAAACATTCTAAAATTTCTTAATCAGGAACAACAAAGAAAAAGTAAGTCAAGTAGGTACAAAGTCTGAAACCAAAATTGTCATTTTGCAAGGACGATTAACAGATTTTTATTCATATTACTGTCATGTTTTGTTTAAAGTATGACATTAATGACAGAAGTAGGACTCAAAATATCAAATGAACGTCATTTAAATTATAGCTTCTCATGAAGTTTGGCGGTATCTGTTAATGAAATATTGATCATCCAGCCTTTTATAAGTGAAATACGGAAGTGTTTACAGCGAGAGTCCTTGACCGTATCTTGTCGCTGTCTAATATAAAACTTTCCACACATGAACGTATGTTATTATGTTAATCGGTTTTTAACTATATTACCGGTTTTACATTATTTATTTATGGCAACATTTTTGTGTAGATCACTCAATTTAAAAAAAAAATCATTCATTCATGTTGCTGTCAGACGTGGGGAAAGTGTTTTGGCTGTATTGTGTTCAGAATATTTTTATTATTGATAGTTTATATAGAAATGATACATAAAGTTGCTAATAATAAGTGCCAAAGTGTATATACAGTTTCCACGGGATGTTCAAGAGTGATAATTGATGTATTAAATAGTTTCAAATATCCTACGTTTTATTAGGAAGTTGTTTGTCGTGTTGTTCTTCAAAAATTCTACACAGGATGCCTAGAGGCGAAAATCGGCCAAGTCTTCTTCTTACGAAGGAAGAGAATGACTTGGTGTTCAGTCTTATCGGACCTAAATGTCAGGTACGTAACTCACATAACGTATTTAAGCTTACTTCTGTGCCTCTGGTATCTCAGTAGGTATTGCTATCCTTCTGTTTCAGTTATCATTTATCTTCAGATATAATACATATTTATCTTGGTATTGAACAAAATATCAATTGACAAATTAGTGTGAGATATCACTTAGAATGAGTAACATTGATAGAAGAATGTAAATTGTATATTTTCTGTATTTTGTACTCTTCTGGGGGTCAAAATAGGCATGTACTCTTTGATGTACATTAATAGATGTATTGTTTTAAATATCTAGGTTCTTGAAGCAAAGTTTTCTAATATAGTGTTACCAAATGTAAAGAAAACAATCTTTTATTCATTTGCTAAATTTGTAACAATATTCTTAGAATAATGAATACTCAAAATAACAAAATCAAAGGTAAATCTTTTGCCAATACACTGCATCATTTGTTGCATACTTTTAAAGATCTAAGCATACACAGGGACAGATAGCAGGAAGTTTTTGTTTTTGTTTTATATTATATCAAGTGCCTAATGCATTCTCTAGTAGGCATACTAAAGTAGAAATTCTTTTATCTCCTTCTTGACATATAAATGAATGAATATACTCTTTATTGCACACTGTACAGTACAAATGTAAAAAAATATAATGCAAAAATTGCAAGGGCAACAAACTTGCAAAAATTGCAAGGGCAACAAACTTGCAAAAAAGGGGCCTTATCACTTGTAGTGATTTCTTCCAGGTAACCAATTTAAAGATTAAAGTAGCTTAACATGACAACATGTATGTACATTACATAAATACCAATAAGTTTGTACTTGTTTCATCATAAAGCCAATGCAAAATGTTGGATCATAACTTCATTCCAAATATGTACATGTCAAAGAAACCATTACACATCTACACATTAGTGCATTGGATCCAACTGTGGTGGTGGTGTGGTGTCACAACTGCATAATGGATTTCTGTCCATTAAAAGGTGTCAAGTGTATTTCTTAAAGTCAGAGCCAGGTAGATATTTCAGCCTGCAATGTGTCACAATCCTGACAATTTTGTCTGCTTCACATTCATACACTCTTGCATTTTGCATTTATGCCAAACTAGCTGATCCGGCAAACATTGTTTTGCTTATGTACATTATTAACAGTGTTTCTCAGCTATTATATGCATGAATTATACATATAAACATTACTCAAGTATATGTCTATCTGCTAAAGAAAACCACATCAAAATCCATTACATACTTTTAAAGATCTAAGCATTCATAGGGACAGACAGTGTGAGGCGACTTTGTTTTATACTATGTATTGATATTGTATCAAGCAGTCACTGTATGTCTGCAAGTCATGATTTTATAAAAATAACTAAATGAAGTAACACAAGCTTCAATTACACCATTATAATTATTGTAAATTGGCTGACCCAGCAAATTCATAAACTCGCATTCATTTTGCTGTGATATTTTTTAACCATTACACAATATTGTTGCATATTAGTACTGCAAAGTTTTTATAATAGAAAAACTACCTAGCCTGGATTAAAGGCCCATTTGAACTTTGATTAGTGATAAGGGCAAGTGATTATTGCAGGTGTAAAAAAATATGTGTTAAGAACATTTGAACATCACTAATGCAAACATGTCATAGGACATTGGCCATTTTTATACAGAGATTCCAACGAGAACAGCATTAATGGTTTAAACTCGCAGACTAGTATAACACAGAGAACCACAAAATGAATACCCCAGTTCTTCACTAAAGTATTATTACGGGAATCGAGCCCCTGCCATTGGCCACGAGGCAGATGCTCTGAGTGTATTGTATGTACATCATCATCATCAGCATATTCGTTCACTCCTGGACGAGGGCCTCCTCCAATTATTTCAGTAACCAATTGGTTCCCTTGGTCGCCTCTTACGACCCCCACGACGGGAAAAATTGGGCTGCGGTGGTGACACATGTATTCTATTCGCCGTCACGACACGGCTTACGTATCTACATGACATACAACTGTATGTGTGTACATAAGTACAAACAAACAAATAGATACATACATACACTTCACGCCTCCCAGAGGGGTATACAGAGACTACAGATCTCCATTTGTCACGATCCTGACATACCCCTTTCGCTTCATCTACATTAATTCATCTTTTCATACATGATCTCCGGTTTCGAGTACTTCGCACGCCACCTTCCGCCAGGACATCAAATCACCTGAAATAAATGTAAAAAGGGAGAAATACAAGGCGGAGGAGGAGAAATCGCGATGAATATTCAGTTTAATATTACGGTCTTTATTTTCGATGTAAGCGTAAATAAATCTCAGCGTTAAAAGAAGGCGGGTGCGGCGCGGGCGGTAAAGAAACAGAGTGAATCATCAAAATAATATAATGTGTCACTGTACACACAATAGCAATAATCGGCTATTGGCCTTACCTTGGCTTCGATGTTTGGAAACGATTATCGAATTGAAGTACTGCCGAAGAAAAGGCGTAACATCAACAGTATAGTATGCAGTGGCGTGCACTGGCATTTACGACAACGTAGGCACTAATCCCCAGGGATTGACACCAAATTGTCTTTAGGAAATAAATAATACATATCTACTCATCCACAAAACACAGGACCTTCGATTAGCCAATGTCGTGAGTGCAACAAAAGAAGATCTAGCAATAACTCTATTATTTGGTCGGGAAGCTACAATACTAAGGTAGGCAGTGTCTTTTTGCCTATATGGTGTGCACGCCACTGATAGTCTGAAGGTCTTCAAGTCACTGGGGTAAATAGGTACCTAATGAACAAGTGTGCTCTATCGTAGACCACATCGATGCTTAACATAAGGCAGGATGGTGGTAAATAAAAAAAAATCATGGGAATATACTGGGTGGCTCATTCAAATCGGTCAGTATGGAAAAGTCTGAAACTATAAGACATACGAAGATTTGTTCTTAGGAACCATGTCATCGATTTTGATAAAGAGAAAAACTGCATTCATGTTTTATTTGAAAATAGAACTGTACAGCTCGGGAATCGAACTCGGTTGCTTTGAAAAAATAAACTTGCACTTTTCACTTTTTCTTTTTAAATATCGATAGTGTAGGTCTTAAGCTGTAAATGTCTGTATCATCTCTGTCTGTAAATGTCGTCACGTTTCATGACGTCGAAAATGAATAAAATGCATTGTTTTGACGACCTTTAATTTATCATAGTAGGTGTTCGAAGTGACCATTTTTAGCTCTAAAAAAATCTAATTTATTTAAATCAAATCTAATCTTCTGGATTGGTCTCCTACCTAATTCCCCATGCCTGTATCAATGACTTATCACCACATTTTGAATATATTATGAATTAATTCAGTTTATGTAAAATATATCCTTGATTGCAATCTTCTAAAATGTTTTTGATCCCTAGACACTTTTGATGTGTGTATTCTATAGACCATGAAGTTATTGAAGAACATTAGTTCGTGCGTCTTTCTCTAGGATAAGTGGAAGAAAATTGTTCTATTCGATATACTAACATTATCAATATCATCAATCCTACTAAATAATATTATGTATGCGGAAGTTTGGATGGATGTATGGATAGATGTTTGTCCTTCTTTCAAGAAAAAAGTACTGGATTGATTTTGATATAAAATGTTTAAAACGGGTATTACCTATAGCGCGAAGATTAACCAAAGATAAGCATTCAGCTTACCTTCGTTGTTTGCCGCCGTACTCAAGTCAGCTCACGACCACGACACATGTAACTGTGTCGAAACGTCGGCCAAACAACGAAGGTAAGCTGAATGCTTATCTTTGGTTAATCTTCGCGCTATAATACTCGTTTTAAACATTTAATATCATATCAGTGCGCGTTTCCTTAAAAAATGATTGGATTGATTTTGATGTAACTGGGCAGCATTGTAGCATAGTGTGTGTAAATGGACCTCGACTAATGGTCTTAGAAACGTTGACGTTTGACGACGAAAACGAGATGAAATATTTTTTTTATTTCACCGCATTGTCGCCATAGTAAAAGTAGCTCATATTGAGGAGCCCAACAACGTTTCTAAGACTAGGGGTATTTTTACACGCAGTATGTATACATATACGCCTAAAAAAGTAAAGTAAATAACAACTTAGCCTTAAATTCGTTAATTGTTCTGCATGATAGGCGTGAAAATGTTTGGAAATTCTTAAACGTAATTAATTATTTGGCAATTAAGTGTAGACAAGGTCGTGAATTAAGAATGCAATTTGCACGTTGGCCATTCAATTAACTATGGTTCTTGGTCGTTTAAAGTATTTAAAATGTGGTACTTGTCTAGTGGAAGAACTGATGGGCCCTAGCTGTCGACGTTTAGGCTTCCCGATTAAGAGTCGCAGGATCAAACTCCAGAATTATATTTTACTGGCTTTCCGTCCGCGGCTTTGCCCGCGTGGACTTCGGTTATATTGCGGTATAAAGGACAACTATAAGAAAACTTATCATTCCTACGGAAAAATCTAAGTTTCCCTCGGGAATATAATTTTTTTCGAGGATAGAAAGTGCCCTAATATTTAATCCGGACTAACTTTACGTATGCAAAATTTCAAAGCAATCGGTTCAGTAGTTACGGCGTGAAAGCGGAACAATCAAACAAACTTACTTTACGATTTATAATATTAGTAAGGATAACTAGCGCCCCGCCCCGATTTCGCATGAATGCAATGCGGATACTAGGTGTTTCTCTACTATATTATGCAAGTAATATACATTATGAACCTTCCCCTGAAATCCCTCTATCTGATAAAATAAATCGCATTAAAATCCGTTGCGTAGTTTTAAATATACATAGGGACAGACAGCGGCAGGCAACTTTGTTTTATACTACACTAGCTGTACCGCGCGGTGTTAGTCGTTTATTATTAAAATCCGTCAGGTAGTTTTAAAGATCTAAGCGTACACAGGGACTGATAGCGGGAGACGATTTTATTTTATACTTTGTTATGATATGTAATGACAGATATTGGTATTTTACTAATTGTTTGTTGCCTATGATCTCTGCCTAACCCATATCGAGATACCGCGGTGACTACGGGGGATTCTTAGCGCACTTGTAGCAGCCACACTAGGAATACAGCTCAATTTTTTAGTCTAGTTATTAATATAATATTTATGTACCTTTGGATGGCCCTCTCTCTCAGAGTGAAGGCAGAATATCAGTTCCTGTCACAGGACACTGTGACATCATGCTGAGCCGGAAGCTCATTTTCGTGAACAACTGCAGCATGCATCACTGTGGTAACTTGTTTATTTTAAATTATTTTATTGTCAATTATTATGTGTGTGTTGTATTTGTCTATTGGAAATAAATGTATGTCTATGTCTTTTTGGAAGGGTTAATTTGTAGGCTTAAACTTATTCCAAAATGGCTTAGGTTACCCTGTACGCCAGTAGTAATAAAAAAAAATACATTCACTATCGTTATTTTACGCCTCGTATCTACACGGTACTAATATAATAGCCAAGAAACTTCATTGTACAATTTATGAAACAAAACGGCATAAATTACTCACCTAAAGCTGCAAAAAAGCCAATAATTTCGTATTAAGCAACATGACGCTGTATAGTTTCCAGTTCAGGCCAATTTAATATAACCAACTCCAGTCCAAGCTGACCTGTACCTACACAAGTTTACTTCGGAGATGTTGATGTGTATACTCGTGCATATTGTTAAGCTTAACGTGTCCGCAACTGTACAGTAATCTGGCAGGTAATTTGCGCGAGAGTGGCCGGCGATTCGCAGACGCGAACTTTTCCAGGGTGAAAGTAAATTCAGTGAAAAGTGACAGCATCACCTGTATGTCTCGACGCAGACGCAGTTCAGTGACTGTTGTTTCGCTTATTGATTGTAAGTACTGTCGGCTATGAAATCAGTTATACCACTTGTACGATTGAAACGCATATGAAAGAAGGTTCATTTTTCCTTGTCATGTTGTTAGAGCTTTTGTTTAAGATACACTGAAAGTGTTGTCGAAAGTTTCACCGCTGTCTATGCATCGTTTAAGCGAAGCGGGGTGAGACTTGAATAAGGTAATTTAAACCCTAATCAATAATTATCATTATAGTAGCTGACCCGGCAAACGTTGTTTTGTCTATATAAATTACTAGTGGACGCCCCGCGATTTCATTCGCGTAGTTTCAGTATTTCATACAAACTATAACACCCTGTATATAGCGACGCGACCAACAGGATCGAGGTAAAAAGTATCCTATGTCCGTCTCCCGGTTCTAAGCAACCACCCCACCAATTTTCAACCAAATCGGTTCAGTCGTTCTTGAGTTATAAATAGTGTAACTAACACGACTTTCTTTAATATATTAATAGTGTTTCTCTGCTATTATATGATCGTATTAACATATAAACCTTCCTAAAGAATCGCTCTATCTAGTAAAGAAAGCCGCATCAAAATCCGTTGCGTAGTTTTACAGATCAAAGCGTACTATACAACCGTCTGTCCCTATGACAGACGGCGTTAGGCGACTTTGTTTTATACTATGTAGTTTAAATGTATTATAAGTATAAAACGAAGTATACTGCGTGGTGGGTTGGCGATCGCAATGGTGTTGTGCTTGGATTCATAGAGAGCGCTGCTGCCTTTTCTGTGGAGAGTTCCCTCGGTCGCCTCTTACGAACCCCACGACGGGAAAACTTGGGTTGTGGTGGTTACACATGTATTATATTCACCGTCACCCAGTGGCGTGCACTGGCTTTTACGACAAGGTAGGCAGTAATCCCCAAGGATTGGCATCTATGTATAGGTAACTTGTCTTTACGAAATATAGGTACCTACATATGTACTCACCCACAAAACACAGGGCCTTCGTCAGCCTCTGTCGTGAGTACAACAAAAAGATTTCTAGCAATAACTCTATTATTAGGTCGTTTATCCAAAATAATAAGGTAGGCAGTGTCTTTTTGCCTATATGGTGTGCACGCCAGTGTAATCTCCTAAGGCAAAAAATAAAATCTATTTTGTATGGAGACCAATCCAGAAGATTAGATTTGATTTAAATAAATTAGATTTTGTTTTAGAGCTAAAAATGTTCTTGATCCCTAGACACTTTTGATGTGTGTTAAAGACAATAATGCGATTTGTCGTATCAATACAAAAGTGTGGGCGAGATCGTTGAATCAGATGACGTCATCGATGCGTAATGTTATGTTATTATTGCGGTAGGTAAGTATCTTACCAAAAAAACAAATATGATGATGAGCTAGCTAGCTACAAGGATCATTTTTTTCTTTCAATACGATGAAGGTTCTTTATAATGAGAGCCAGAGAAGATTTTCAAGTCACCTTTACCGTGCCTTAACAATGAGTTGTAAATGGAAAATCCCCTTCGTCCGTGTACTATACCGAAGTTTTGTAACCAGGATAAAAATCATCTTCGTAGGATACTAGTATCTAAGTGATAGGATTTTGTCCATATTTGCTACCTGCCACTTTGTAATTTGAATCAAAAAAATAAAATAAAAATAATAAACACACTTCACGCCTTTTCATACCAAAGCGGGGTAGGCACTTGCTAAAGCAAATGCCCACGGTTCACCAAGCGTATTTAATCCAACATGCCACGGGGTGAGTCCATCGCCGTTATAGGGTTCACACATCTTGTGGTGTGCGGGTTTCATCACGATGTTGTCCTTCACCGTACAAGCGTTGCGTTGCGTACATAGGCTCTGAAAAAGAGTCCCATTGGTTAACGTTCAGTAGCCGGACTCGAACCCGCGACCTCCCGGTTACAAGACAAGTATTCGACCAACTGGACCACAGAGGCAAAAAATATTACTTTAACGAAACGATATGCCAGTATATACTCTGTGTTATTTATTCTCTCACCTCAAACTAAGCCATTTTCCCAGTTTAGTACCTAGAGGGAATCTGCGTCGATAAGCCATAAGCCTGTCGACCAATAAATCCCTTTTGGTACCGCCTTTTACGTCTTGTATCAGGAGGAATATACTTCTACTAGTGGACGCCCCGCGATTTCATTCGCGCAATACTACCACCTAAATACACCACACCTATACATAAAATACCAAGTTTTAGAACCATCACTCGAAAATTAACGTTTTTCTCGTGTTAATTTTTACCAACCTTTTTTTCTTCTTTCTTCTTATCTCACGTTTACATCGTATAAAGAACCCCTGTGAAAAACTTCCGGAATTTTCCTTTCTTGGGTAAAAGGTTTGGGCTCTGCGTTGATGAGTCAGTGATGAATGAATCAGTCAGGTCATGGTCGAGTTTTAACCCTTTACCAGGCAGAGGGAATATAGATCCCACCTAATTTTAAACTTTATTCCATTAAAATACAGTCTAAAATCAATTAATTTCAGACAAGCCTGTTAAAAGTATACTGTACACGCAGTGAAGGACCCCGAGCGTCTTAGAATGCTCTTGGAAACGTTTGTTGGGCTCTTGACTAGACTAGCACTCGACTGTTTGTATACAAATTACATCATCAGACATTACCATCATACCCAAATTTATTGTATTTGAAGACATTTGGTGGGAAAGTAACTTTGCGTAAGACGGTTGTCGAATTATTGATGAATGGGGAATTTTCTTTGACGTTTTTTCTGACAGATTTTCGGGCGGAGAACTGTCATTACTGTCATACTTTCCAAACAAAGTTTGATGACGAATTGTAGCTGTTAACTTGTAACCCACTAAAGTCACCTGTAGGTAAAATAAACCTGCTTTGAATGATTCATCCTGAGATTGTGTATGAAAGTAAAAGTCTAGGTCGTTCTCATCTTTGCTGTGTCGTGTTTAGTTTTAAAAGGATCGCTAAGGGTACTAATATACATGCTACTATGCTTTTGCAGCGGTTCTTATAATATGTATTTGGGTTCTTATTGCGAGGCCAACCTTCGGGATATTTTACTGCTTGGTGGTAACTTACCGTAATAGCCCCAAAAGTATGTCACTAAGTAGCGTGTGTATGAGTAGTTTCTTTAGACCAAGATTTAGTACATACATACATACATACACTTCACGCATGTCTCCCAGAGGGGTAGGCAGAGACTACAGATCTCCATTTGTCACGGTCCTGACATACCCCTTTCGCTTCATCTTCATTCATACATCTTTTCATACATGACCTCCGGTTTCGAGTACTTTTCACGCCACCTTCGGCCAGGACATCACCAATCTGGTCTGTATATGTCCTTCTGGGGCGACCTCTACTCACCCGGCCCATTACATCACCCATATAAATCTCTTTGATCGACTTAGAAGATTTAGTCTTAGGTTAAACTATCGACCGTACAATTACTAGACATAGTAGCAGAGCGAAACTGTTCTGGCAATACATATCCTAGTTCAAGCATAACACTGCTCGGCGTAGCCCAATGACGAGCGTCCGTGACGTGAGTAAATGACAGCCGACTGCAAATGGGCCGATGATCGGTTTGGCCACGCCTATTGTACAAAAGGGTCTAGATGCCAGAATTATTTTCATGTAAAACTAGCTGATCCGTCAATTGTTGTCTTGACTATGAATATTAATTTCGCCACCAGTCACCAGTCTGTAAATGACAGAAGTCACTCTGGTTACCTAACAGCGACATCTAGAGAAGTAATTTTTGGAGTTTGAAAATTCCCCACTGAGATAGAACTACAATAAGGCAAGCTGTCAAGTATGTTCTTAAAGCTAACGCACTATACTCAGGTTTAACTTACAGACTGTAACCTTCTTAATTCAATAGACCGAGACGTTACTGGTCGACTAGAGTTTCTAATGTTGGAGGTAATAGATTGGATGCTCGTTGAAGAATTGTATCTTTATTATTTTATGTTGACAGAATCTATACTAATACTGCACACATCAAAAGTGTCTAGGGATCAAGAACATTTTTTAGCTCTAAAAAAAATCTAATTTATTTAAATCAAATCTAATATTCTGGATTGGTTTCCTACCTAATTTCCCATGCCTGTATCAATGACTTATCACCACATTTTGAATAAATTATGAACGAATTCAGTTTTTGTAAAATATATTTTTGATTGCAATCTTCTAAAATGTACTTGATCCCTAGACACTTTTGATGTGTGTAGCTAAAGCACATTTGTAATGGAACTATACACGAAATATACTTACTTAAATCTTTTTTTCTTGTTAAATACATACTTATATAAATAAAACAGCCAGACACATCCAAAAAGTTCTTAAAAGCTCATCACCTAAGTACCTGTCAGCGGTGGGAATCGAACCGATCACCCTACGGAACAGAGGCAGAGATGCTGACCATTATACCAAATACGCAAATATAAATTATTAACAGTGTTTCCCTGGTATTATATCATGTTTTTATTTGTCTTACTTATTTGAGCTATAATAAGTCCCTATGCTACTTAATTTCCTTGAAAATATTTGTTAATGTGCCTGGCGTAGGCTTGTCTTGTACTACTGGCTTACCCCCTAGCTTCGCCACTAATAGGTAGACTACTCTGGAATATAGCGATGTGTCGACGCTGTGTGTCGCGACTTTGAAGCTGGTCGTGCAACAATATATTGAATTTCTATTTACGCTTTCCATTTCAAACACCGTACTTGCGGTAAATTTAAATAAAAATCTTTATTGCCTCAACAACGGGTCTTCTACAGTAACTTTTATTTTGTAACTCAATTTCACTGAAGAAAGATTTGATATACATTATATTTACTGTTGGGTTCGAGTCCGGCTATTGGACGTGTACCAATGGGACTCTTTTTCAGAGCCTATGTACGCAACGCAACGCTCGTACGGTGATGGACAACATCGTGATGAAACCCGCACACCATAAGGCGTGTGACCCCTATAACGGCGATGGGCTCAACCCCTGTCACGTTGAGTTAAATACGCTTGGTGAACCGTGGGCATTTGCTTATTAAGCATTAAAAGGCATGAAGTGTATTTATTTAATAATATTTTTATTTTTCAATTGCATATGTATAATCGAATGTGCTTATTCTTTACGCGTACAAACTCTGAACGAGTGAACAAAACATGATATTTTTTCATTATGTTTCTAAATATTCAACAAAAGTTTGTTTGAAAGGCAAAAATAAGGTTTCTTCGAGTGAAACCGACGCCCATTCCCTAGTATTTTAAATTCGAAACTTTTTTTTGTTGCTTTACTTATCACTTTACCAGGCTTTGAACCTTACTCGACGACGTCTAAATTGAAGATAAAAGTAATTATGTTTGTACTATCTTAAGGTTTTCGAAGCACATAGCATTATAGGTAATGGGTTCTCCCACTATAGTTCAATGTACCGGACTAATAGTGAGACTTAATAGCCACATACGACTTATAGTAAACTAGCTTGCCGCCTGCGGCTTTGCCCGCGTAGACTTCGGTTATATTGCGGTATAAAGGAATATTTTTGTTTTCCTTTGGGAATATCTTTTTTTTTTTCGGGATTAAACCTCTAACTAAACGTCTGCAATTTCGAAGCAATCGGTTCAGTAGTTACGGCGTGAAAGCGGAACAAAGAAACAAACAAACTCACTTTCCTATTTATAATATTAGTAAGATAGTGTGGTATAGAAAAACCGGTCAAACCTCGACTAGCGATATAATGAATTAATAAATATGCTCTTTATTGTACACTGTACATTTAAAGTGTAAAAAATTACAATGGAAAAGTTACAAAAGGAGACCATATCGCTCATAGCGTATTCTTCCAAGTAACCTAACCTCGCTATATTACGTAATGTACAAAGTACTGCCTGCCAAAGCCCTCTAAAACCCTAAAAAATCTAATATATAAAATTTCCATGTCGCAATGTTAGTTACCGTACTCCTCCGGCATTACCGATTTTTACCAAATTTTATATGCGTATTCAGTTGATCGGGGAATCGGCTAAGGTCTATTTTTTATGCATCTACCAGTTGTATTTCTCCCAATACACGGGGTACAAAGGCAACTTATTATGGCAAAACACTTTTTTTCCTGGACAGCTAGCATTAAATAACTTTCATGAACCAAGAACCGACTTCTACCACTATAATATAACAACTATTGTGGTTTTCTCATGAATGCCATTGTCATAACTAAAACAAATTTAAATAGGACCAAGAACAGCTTTCGAACAAAAAAAAAGAATCATCCAAATTGGTTCACTCACTCAAAAGTTTTGAGGTAACAAACGATAAAAAATATACCGGCGAATTTTAGCCCCTCCCCTTTTTTGTTGAAGTCGGTTCAAAAATTTTATTACCGCAGCCAATCTGTAGCCACGTCCGTACTTGGATTGACTATCGGGAGATCAAATCAAATGTTTTTTATTTCAGTAACAAAAAATACATTATTAAAAAATAATAAAATAAAAAAATAAATTAATTAAAAATTGGAGCCGCCCTTTGAGAAACAAATATGCGTAAAAAACATTTGACTATCGGGAGATGTGGTTTTCAAATCGGCTTTAGTTAGGTACTAAGCTTGTGGTCCTGACATAATAACTTACTTAGGGAAGCTAAAATACTTAGGTAGGCAGTGTCATTTTGCCTATATGGTGTGCACGCCACTGCCTGGCATAGGTTTAAATACGCTTGGTGAACCATCAGCATTTGCATAGTAAGTGCGTTTACATACCCCGTTTCGAGATTTAACGGTTTTTTTTTCTATCCTCTGCAGAGTCTGGCAACAGCCGTGGTCCAGTTGTTCACAACCGAGGGTCCAGCGCACAACGAGTGGAAGAAGAAAGACACCGGTGTACTCTGTCTCATCAAGGACAATGGCCGGCGTTCCTACTTCTTCAGGCTGTACTGCTTGTACAGGAAGATCACCGTGTGGGAACATGAGGTCTACATACAGATCGAGTACAAGAGCCCCAGGCCGTACCTTCACACTTTTGAAGCTGAGGTAAGGTGATTTCTTATTAGTTTTAAGTATTTGAGACTTGGTATTTGTTTAAATGCGTCTGTGGTCCAGTTGGTCGGATACGTGACTTATATCCGGGAGGACGCGGGTTCGCGTCCGGCTACTGGACGTGTACCAATGGAACTCTTTTTCAGAGCCTATGTACGCAACGCAACGCTCGTACGGTGAAGGAGAACATCGTGATGAATCCCGCACAACACAAGGTGTGTGAACCCTCTAACGGCGATGGGTTCACCCCCTGTCACGTTGGGTTAAATACGCTTGGTGAACTACTAAGCAAGTGCCTCTGCCTACCCTGCTTTGGGATTAAAAGGCGTGAAGTGTATTTTTTTTATTTGTTTAAATACGTTTACAAGCTCACCCCCTGTCACGTTGGGTTCAATACGCGCGTGTGAACCGTGAACATTTGCTTAGCAAGAGTCTCTGCCTAGCCCGCTTTGGGATTAAGCTGTGAAGTGTATTTATTTGTTTAAATGTTGGTGGAACTTGCACAGATGAGGAACTTCATTGCCCTGGATGGAAGTTTTTCCGCCCATGTCTCTCTCAAATGTGCAGTCTGTATGTAAGACCGACAAATTTTTTTTGCAGGGCAATTAAGTCGCTCCTGTGTGACAAACCTTTGTACTGGCCCACATATTGGACGAAGATTTCATGTCTCTTTCAAATGTGCAGTCGTGGTTGTATGTAAGTCCGACAGAAATTTGTTGCAGGGCAATTAAGTCGCTCCTATGTTCCAACCTTTTACTGGCCCACATATTGGACGAAGATTCATGAAGGGTTCATGCTTGACTCCAATGTTTATTGCAAGCGCAATAATGTCCAATGTCTGTTCAAGATCCAACGAGACAATGGTATATTGGATCTAAGATTAGAACTTGGAAGTCATTAATGTAAATGTATGGCGACCACCTTAGGAGTAGTACGCGATGGAACAGCAGCTAGTATATTATGTATAGGTCCTAAAGCTGCATAGTACAAAGTACCTATGTACATATGTATATGTCATTGTCTCACACAACTTCACAATAGGTGTCAGTCAGTGTCATTCACACGCACACGCACTGGTACCAGATAATGACGCAACTCAGTCAAAGATCATGGCGGGATCAGCTTACATTCGGCTCTTTCACACAAATTTGGCATGACAGAGACACAAAGATATGTCAGCCGCTGAAGAAGCGAGCCTCTAGCTAATACATGACAACAACCAGAAAAGAGCCAAAACGCCGACCAATACGTTGTCTAAATCAGCGTCTTGAGAACTCACCACTCACATACAACCAGATCCTTACGTTAAAAATCCCTAGAGTGATGAACAAACCGTTTGTTGAAGACCTAATGTTTTATCTCTCTCTCTGTCCTGAAAAACCGAGACATGATACCCAGTATCATTCTTCAAACGTCCCATTCAAGCACAAATCTTGACACTAGTGTATTTATCATCATCATCAGCCACATGACGTCCACTGCTGGACGAGGGCCTGTTCCAATGATCAGTTGGAGAGAAATGCCAGTAAACGCCACGCATGGCAGGCGATCGCAGTGGTGTTGCGGTTTAACTCACAGAGAGCGCTGCTGCCGGGCTTCTGGAGAGTTCCCTCGGCCGGCTCTTACGCCCCTCACGACGGGAAAAGTTGGGCTGGGGTGGTGACACATATATTCTATTCTATGTGCCGTCACCATATGGCTAGTATATTTATACGGTCATAAAACTGACGAATCTTCAACAATTTGACGGACAGTAAAATTGTCAAAATAGAAGTTCTATTGTTATAACTGCTATAGACGTTCAATGTCTGGGAAGGTGTTGAAAAGAACAACAATACAGTGCTTGTTACGTTACAATTGCAACACGGCACACGCTGCCGCTGCCGTCGTATTATGTTTTTGTTTGAGATTGAAAAACAGTGGCGGGTGAGTTGACGCGCCGCATACGAAGTAGGTTGGTATTAAGTCAGGATTTGGTCACCCGGTGACTAACGGAATGTACAGTAGGCAAAACAATGCAATGTC
>SJJU01011239.1:0-27501 GCA_012932125.1 Conopomorpha cramerella
AATAACCGCCACGCTTAGCAGACGATCGCAGTGGTGTTGTCGTTTCTCCAATATTCCATATTATCAAATAAACTCATTTTTCAATTAAGTTCGTAAATGGAATACAAACAAACCTACCCTATAACAATCAAGACGCTCTTATATCGGCGAGAATACCTATTCTCGCTTGGTAATGGCACGTAATGGTAATATTTTCATCAAAAATATTCAATTACTAGTGGACCCGACAGACGTTGTCCTGTTTTAACTATTAATATATATATATACATACATACATATAACTAGTGGACGCACCGCGATTTTATTCGCGTAGTTTCAGTCATACAAACTATAGCACCCTCTATACTGCACTAAGTCCGACAGGAACGGGATAAAATTGTATGTTATTCTCCTGGTTCTAAGCTACGTCCCCAAAAATTTTCTGACTAATCGGTTGAATCGTTCTTGAGTTATAAGTGTTGTAACAAACCCGTCTTTGTTTTATATATATAGATTAGTATAACCTTCAGGCTGTCCTGTGTCCAGCTGTGGAAGTAATTTTTTTTTCATAATAGCCTTCTGCCGTCTTTAATAAGCACAACAAAAGAAGAATTAGCGAAATCAATCCACCCGTTCTGGAGTTATGCGGCTACCAACACATTTTGCGATTCTTTTGTATTATAGATAGTACCCGTGCGCGTTTTATAAAAAAAATGTCCTATATTACTGTAAATAGTCTTATTATCACGTAAAATAAATTATACAAATTAAAACAGCCCTTGGTAATCCGAAGAGAAGCTACGTCGATAATACAATGATTTCTATTGGTTCTACTACTATAAAAATATTTTACTAAAGAAAATTACCTTAAAATCTATCCCAAGAAACTTTTATCACGGAAAGAGGTGTGACATCTTTCATTCATCAAAGTTCGTAGTATTATTGATTCTTATTACATTCACTTAAGGTCGATTCTATATAGCTATAGCAGTCGCGAGCTATTTGTAGAAAAATAAAATTTACGTTTCATACTCTATCATAGATTGTAGAGTTCAATTTACGTTGTTACAGTTCTATTGGAAGTACATTATAGGCTGAAGTCACACTGCATTGGCGCAAAGAGCGAAGCGAATTTACATGTTCACCTCTATTTTTTTTTTTTTATTTCTTTCGCTGGAGTTGAGCGCCTTTTCTGGTTCTTTCGAGAGCAACAATTGAAAGTAAGATTGTATCATGCCACAAACAGAGTGTGCTCCATCGTAGACCATCACTCGTTAATATTTTTGGCATTCATCGTTTATAACGGATAAAAAGTACTGTTTTTTTAAAGTGAAACTTTTATTACATCGTCTGAAACTTTTTCGTCTGTATTTTGCATGTCGCGTGACGGTCGGCCGCGGAGTAGGATATATAGGATAATACCTTTAATGGAATATTATTCCAAAAATGATTAGTTAAATGTATAATGTGAAAAATAGTTCACTTTTACCGTGGTTTCGTAAAACCACACAACTTTGTTTATTATATTTCATAACCTTATAGTTTACACGACGACGCAATTTATTTGTATAATATTTTATTGCACTAATAGTACAATGGATGGACTTAATACTAAAGTATTCTCTACCAGTCGACCTCACAACATAGGAGACACACAACATGGAAGAACATAGGTGCGGGTCAGTATTATTAAATTGTACAAAACAAAAATAACATATTGGTACAAGACACACATTAAAAATAATTCAATACAAATTAAAACGGAGAAAATTGATGCATATTATAATTATACATCAAATACATATATGCATACACATACTATATTATTACACATACATATTATGAAGACAGATAGGTCCACGTACAATTTAATTGTATTCTTGAAATTTAAGAAAGAGCCGTCTAAATTACAAAAACAAGACGTGTCGGTTCGCTCCGACTCGGCGCGGCGGCGCAGTGTGAGTAGAGCTTAAAGCTCAATGCACAATGAATTTGTATTCAATCAGACCTTTTTTGATGTGACGAGCACAACCAATGAGGTTATCAAGCCGTGACTTTAAACTCAAAGGGCCGCCTTTTGATAATGTACCTTACTATTTAAAACGCAGTGAGCAATACTTTGTTTGTCCTACTTTTTTTTTACACTTCCGGAATTTCGTGTACAAAAGCCGACTTTACAATTTCTTATCGTGTAGCTGTCGGTTTGTTGTGAAGTTTTGTGATTAATAAGAAACAATAGAACCGATTATTGTCCAGAATTAATTTGGTTCAAAAATTTAAAATTTGTTTGTTCCTTGTTGTTAAGTTGCAATTGATTATGAATACTTTTAATTGCAATTGATTATAAACTTTTAACTTTTATTTTATGGAAAGTTCGTGGATTGTAGTTCAGTTACACACTTAGACGGTGCAACTTCCTAAAAGACTGTTAAAAAAAGGACCCGAGCTCGTCAATATGAACAACTGTTACTATGGCGTAAATGCTGGGAAACGAAAATAATTTTTTTCGTCTCCATTCAAAGTAGAGATTTTCTACCTTGAAGGATGACATTTTATATGGTGATGAAATTTTTTTTTCTATCATTAAGAACACGCGTTTGACCACCATCCTGCCTGATGTTAAGCAGCAATGTGGTCTACGATGGAGCAAACTTGTTCCCGCATATTTATAGTAAAAGTTTTTTGACGAGCCCAGCAACGTTTCTAAGACCATTGCTCGGGATTGTGTTCGTGATTGGTAGGGACAGCGACGGGGTAGTCTCAGACTCCTACTGACTAATCCCTAAGATGGCCTTCATCTATCGTACAAAGTTATCTGGGCGTGTTACAAAACACAAATTGTTTTGACAAAAAGTTTTCTAGCCGTTACGAAAACACCGAAAGTTCCACGCAACCCTACTGAATAGAAACATTGTGACCATCGGCCGTAAAATAAACTAAAGGATCCCCACACCATCACCCTATAATTCACGGCTCGTAAATTATTATTATAGCGCTCGTAAAACAAAACGTTTTGGTAATTCTCGATAGTAAAAAAAAACATCGCCAACCACTAAAAATACGTGTTTTCGTCAAATACCTATTTGTTTGTTTGTCTGTTTATAGACTCATAGTAATTCCTTAAGACATACATACATACACTTCTGTGTCCCAGGGGGTAGGCAGAGACTACAGATACAGTCCTGACATACCTTCATACATATTTTTGTACACGAGTAGTTTCGAGTACTTTTCATGCCATCTTCCGCCAGGACATCACCAATTTGGTCGATGATCCTTCCGGCCAATTACATCACCCATATAAATCTCTTTCGTCAATCGACTTTCATCCATTCTCTCCATATTCCCAAACCACCGAAGCGTGCCCTTTTCAATCTTGGTTTTATTCCATAAGAATTCAGCCATATACAGCCTTTCCATAAGAAGTCCGCTGTATTCAACATTTCCACAAGAATATATATTCAGCCCATCCATAAGAATTCAGCTATATTCAGCCTTTCCATAAGAATGTATATACATACATATATCCTAATGTATGTCAAAGTTGAAAGTAATTTTAAGGAGATCAAATAAAAGTTCAGTCTATTTGAATCTCTAGCTTCGTTTTTTAGACACTTCTGAACTACGAGTATTAAAAATAACTCATGGACTGTGAGGTAGCTCTTATTGATGAGATAATTTAAACAAGTAATCTAAAAATGAATACTTAAACGTAATATCATCATTCATCAAACTGTTTAGCAAGAGAAATGTCTGTACAATATTTCACTAAATCGTTCGTAAAACTAACGTATTATGAAATTAGAGACCAACTTGTGTTTGGCACGTCATGGAAACAGATGTAAACATAATTAATTACGTATGATGAGTTATTCAAAAGGAAATTACTTATTTAAAGATCAAAGACTTCGATAATAAGAAATTCATTTTTATTCGATTCCTATTATAGAATTAACATTCCAATTATACAATTCTTTCTTGTAAGTGTTTCTTGCTGAAGCCATATCACGCGCGTCAATATAAATTCGACATAAAATAAAAACGCGCTTAGAGCGCATCGCGTTATATGTTTTGTTTTTTTATTTCTTGAATCATTGTGCTATGGGGAAATATCACGGAACTACTTTGTGCACTTAAACAAAAATAAATAAAAGAGATTTCTTCATTTACAGGTTTGATTTCTTTTTTTTTCATATTGTTTTACACGGTGCTGAATGGAAACTAATGTAAAGTAAGTAATGACTAAATATGCAAGCAGCTATCATCGCCCCAAAAATATTAATGTGCTTTCGATAAACTCTAACCCTTTACAGCTGTTAATTCGTGAAGCAACACTTTCTTTTGAACTCCTTTAACTATCATAAAGTTAACACATTTGGTGATAAAATTGTCACTGAAGTAATCAATCAAAATGTAAAACTTCAAACCACTACGAAAGACGCAAGACGGATCAAACACTCAGAAATGATGCAAGGCTAAATGCTAAAAATAGACGTAAACATATTTTGAAATTAAAAAAAATAACATTCAAGCATTAGCAGTATCTGTTCTAACTGAACCTGCTAAGATGCTAATGAGGAGATTTCTTTAAAAAAAAAAACAACAAAAGAGCGAGTTGGAAAACGAACGATCGTAGAATAAAGTAGTTGCATCTCTTTCGCAATCTTTGACAGATTGATTTTATTAGAAAACTTCTCATTTCAGACCTAAACAACACTCCTTTGAGTGTATTTTAGGTCGGTTGATATCTTTATATCACATGGTGATATTCTGGCCGTACTAGTTATTATTTTAGTAACTCACCTGTAGCTAACAGGAGATCTCAAATTAATAGACTCCTTTCTCACGACAGCCATCTTCTTCTTGTCACCTTCCCGCCAACTGGCATAGCTGCGCATAAAGCCGGGCACACCGCACTCGCCGCCCGACATCTCCACGAATGTATCGTTCACTGTCACGTCACTATCATTCACCTCATTCACTGTCACAAACGTCAGATTGTCAAAATTGGCGGCAGACGTACTGTTCACGAGTTGATAAAAACCGTTGTGTTGCGGACTAGAATATGTGTACACTTGATCGAGTTCAGAGTCGTTCTCCCTGCGAACAAGTGGCTGTGGAGTGCTTCTGGTCTCTGTGTGGTTGGTGGCGTGGTCTTCGAGGGTGGTGTACCACGCCTCGAGGACCGCCAGCCGTGTGTCCAGCTCGCGACACGTCAGGCGGAATCTCTCGTTGTGGCATTTCTGTTCTTCTACAATTTCTGTAACAAGAATAACATTTATATTGTAATGATAGTAACGCATATTTAAATATTATTTCATTATCCAAGGAAGGGTTTAGTGCATTAAAATTAATTCAAATATTTAGTTGAAAACTAAGTCTTAAGTGACAAATAGAACTAGTGTCAAGTTTTTGTAAAAGGAACAAACTAATTGTGGCAAATCCTCCGAAACCAAGTACGTACATATGTGTTCATTTTGCGTTAAATGATTCAAGTCACACACATCAAAAACAAATATTTCAAGATTCTTTCATTTAATAGAAACTAAATAAAATCAATCGTGTATCTACTGTAATTTTTAAATCACACAGATACTGTACTATAGATACTACACAATGAACATAGCAATGGACAGATCCTATCACAAGATTATACTCCACTGTTTACCAAGTAGCAAACAAACATACATCTGTAATCTATCCAGAGCAAGAATGAGATTTCATTCTCATGCAAATGTTAGTCCGGATCATTGTTTGTGCTTTAAATCAAACGGTGTTATTGAACTTCATAACGGTAGAGAACTTTAACTATTACTTGTGGGACAGGAATGATCTTTCGAACAAGACTATCCAGGGTTCATGCAAACAGAGACTGATTTAAATATACTCAGACGATAATCTTTAGGAAGCAAAACTTTAATTTACTCATTTAGATTTTTGCTGTGAAAGCAGATAAATAGTAAAATATAAATCATATAAACGTGTCACTCTTACTCCCAGTTCCATTTCAAAAAGAAGAAAGCAAGATTGATAGAAGTACCTACATCTCAACAAATTGGGACTAAACGTGGAAGTATTGACGACACTACAAATCTACACCCAATCAATCAATCCCTTTCAGTATGTAGGTAGTTCACGAGTCACGACGTACCTGCTCTTTTATGACGCTAGAATGATACCGAAGACATATTACCAACTCCGACGCCTAAGGGTTCTCGTTTTAAGGTTAAACTCGGGCCACGGCATCCCAAAAAAGAAGTATAATAGGTATTGACATTTTGCCAAGTTTCTCCCGTCTAAGCGAAATCTATTGATTTCAGAGCTTTGTTTCAAAAGGATTGACTGCTTTCCGAACCTATTATTACAAAACCCGTCTATTTTCGTTTCCCCTGACACAATACCCGACTGTCTGTCTTTTGTCGCCACAATTTTGAAACTGTTTGTTTTTGGACACCTCGGAATATTTTCCAAATGTAGATAGGTAGGTGGTCTTAAAATAATGCTCCAAAGTATTTCAATTTATGCCGCTGAGCTTATTTTGGAATCTGAAATACGTGACATACGTCCAAAGCTTTTATGCTCGCCTTTTCTTACTTTAATTTTAATTGTTTTGCTTAATTCCATGGAAGAGAAGCTCACGTAATACTGGTCAATTGTGAGATTTAAATGTAGTGCTCATAAAAATGTCCACTAAGACAACATTTTTACAACCACGAAATGGGTAAACGAGTGTTGAACATAAATACATTCGATTGTTACAAATCTTCTTTTAAGTGCATGCTTGCAAGTTAAAGACTTTGAAATGGTTGTTGGTTGTTTATTTTCTAAACGGTTACAAGATGTCGTGAAATCTTTTACCGTGTTACGAATAAAGTTACAAGGGTACTACAGCGCTGCAATTTGAAGTCTGCAAATCTTGTTTTGTATACACTAGATACGTGCGACGAAGCTGGTCTAGATGTAGATGATACGGGGCGTTTCCGCAACTCGATGTTCAATGCGTCTATTGCGCGTGACGCTGTGAAGCTGGTCTAAGTTGATATACCCCAAATAACTGTTGAACGTTTGAACTTTTTGTTCCTTAGTGGGTTAGACTTTCAGACCGATTTTTCTTATTCTTTGCATTGAACTAAATGTTACTACTAGTGCTTTTGGGAATTTGACAATCTCTAAAAGTATATTATCCCGAAAGCTACAAATAAATAATCTGATAATAAAACTCGCACATCAGAAAATATGACACAATCGCATGTGTTCTAGATCACACAAAACAAATATCACCTTGTGCCAGAAAACAAATCTTTCACAAACAATCGATCACGAATAAAATCCAAAAATACTCTGAAAATAAGTGTTTTATTCGATTCATTCTGTACGTAGGTAATTTAAACTGTTATTTGCGCAAACAGTTCAACGGTGATGTTTGTTTTGAACAGTTCTGGATTCGATTACAATTCGTAGGCAAGTAGGTACTGAACTGGTAAACATGCTAAGGATTCAATTGATGACCTAAAACGTCGTGTAAACCAACCAATAATTGAGAGACTCTACGTAAACAAGAATGCGCTATGCCATTCTTGTTTCCGCCGTTGTAGTCGTAGTCTCCTAGTAGCTTTTTGGAACTACGTAAATTTTAAAGAATAAGACCGTGTAGAGAAGAATGAGATAGAAAAGTCTCATGTTGTTGCTATTTTTTTGTACAAGCATTTCGACCGTATGAAACAAATCCAGAGAGAGAGAAACAGATAGAAAACGACTAAAAGGAGACATTGGCCAATGGGTATGTCACATAAGACCCTCACAATTTGTCTAAGAAGTGAAGACGTGCCCGTGATCCGGCGTACCCACTAAAGCTTATAGACAGGAGGTTACGTACGTTATGAGAGAATGACAGTTTTATACCTCGATTTATAGAATACTACTCAGAAGTAAGTACATACGAAAGTAGGAATAAAACATTTCTTTTTCTTCGAAACTAATACTGACTATAAACGAAACTTTGGAGTAAACCCTCTCGCTTTATTATAGAATCTTTGTAGATTAAAAGGAAGCCAAAGACAGACTTATTGTTCCCATCTGGAAGTAAAGGTATTTGTAAAATAGTAGTAGTAAGTAAAGGTATGGCAATAATTTTCGAACTTTCCCAATCAACGTGAGCCTCACGCATAAGTCACGTCTGGTGACCGTGTGTAAAATTTGTTTGTTTCGTATGTCCAGAAATAAGTTCCTGTATTAAATTAATATTATCATTACGGCAAATACAGCTTTCTATGATTCGTGTCATGTATTAATTAAAACACTACAGCCAGTGTTCTAGGACAAAAATAAAACCTTATGCACTGGTAATAGAGTTCGAACCGTTGTTGTTTAACATTGTGTAGTAAATTTAGTGTAAGTATGAGTAGTAGCGACTTTGCTTTTAAACGTAGGCATTTTGCATTGAAATGTCCTCAATTACGCAACTCTAGTTCTTTAGCCACGACCTCATGCTTGCTTCTTCTCCACATCTTAGCCATTACTATCTAAGAAAGCTTTGGGTAATGATCAAGGATTTAGTAAATGTTGGCCGAAATAACCAATTCAAAATAACGGTCAAAACCCTTGCGTATAAGAAATTAATTCATTAATTCATGCCGACAGCTTTACGGCGAGGAGACAAATTGCCTTAATTTAAAAAAAGGTGTTGAGTGGCATCCACATTAGAATAAATAGGAATTAAAGATGGATTTATAACACCACCATGATGGCACAGTTTATGTTATATATGTGTTTAGTGTTTTTAAACACGAAACTGTTTAAAAAGTTGTTGTTGTGGAAGTACCATTATACATTGAGCTGTACAGCGTTGGATGATTCCAAGAATAGCTAGCTCAGTTTATTCGCATTTGAGTTATCCACGACTGTATACGGGTAACAGTAGTTAGTGACGTGAATTAACAATGTTAAAATTAACTTATGCATAGACTTTTGTCACGCGCGTGTGCTTTTTTAATCACAAATGCTGACAGCTTCGGTTTCAGTTTTCAGGATCAAGAGTTGTGAGCTTTTACTTGTGTAGAATCCTTATTGCCTTTAAAAAAGGAGGAGATTCTCATATTCTTCTTATTTTTTGTATGTTTGTTAACTGAAAACTTTTGGAATAGGTAAATTTAATTTGAATGTTTTTTTTTCTTTGTAGCTGGTGCTTCCCTTTTGGCGGCATATTAATCCCTGTTTTTTCGTGGACCCACTATTTTGTCCCATCAGTGGAAACACGAAAGAGAACTGTTTCTCGTAGTCCCACTAGTATAAACAGTTGTGTAATTGTTCGTTCTGTATATTTGCTATCCTTCTTCTATACATAAAGATAAATTTTTTCGAGTTTATTATATCAATACTATTATTTTTGTTCTTAAGTTTCTAAGTTTACCACGAAAAAACAGGGATTTAAATGTGGTTTCGATCCGATAATCAAATTGCCCAATTTTACTGGTTCACGTCGTTTTTTTTTGAGACGTAACAACTAAATAACTGACAGTAGGGCTGTCCGGTCATTGTCCCGTTCCGCAAGCGAGTGTACTACTACTACTGCAATGACGACGACGATTGACTGTCACATCAGACTACTGACTATACACCAGCCTGACTATAGGCAGGCAGTATATACCGCCAGGATGTGGAAAGACTTGCCGGAGTCTGTGTTTCCTGCGCAGTACAGTCTGAAGGTCTTTGATTCGCAGGTGAATAGGTAACTAATGAACAAGTGTGCTCCATTGTAGACCACATCGCTGCTTAACAACAAAAAAAAATACAGACAACCATTTTTTTCTTCAAAGTTATTTTCTTACTTGTACTAAATCCTAGTAAGAAGCCGTCATAAATCTCTCTGTGCTTGCAATAAAGTCTTTACTGAGCAGAAAGGTACAAAGTAAGTAGACTACACTTTAATAGATATACTGGTAGAAAATACTTGGTCCACTATCCATCAGGATGAAAACTCTCAAAACCTGGAATTTGATAGACGATAACGTTTTACTTCTATCCGTTCAGTGATACCACTTCCTAACAGTACAATGTAATTAATTATTTAAATGCCTACTATAGGTAATCAAACCTATTATAAAATAAATGCATTTTTTACGATTACGATTCGGTACATCCATATCGAAGCTATTAAATGATCTGGAACAAGCGCCGTGGTGCATTCACCTTGATCCTATAGGAATAAATACAAACACACATAGAAGACACGTAGGTAGTCATACGGGAATCCCGCAGGACTAGGCAGAGTTTTTATAGCTGTTCAATTCCCATGTTTCTGTCATGCGGATTTTCATAAATTAAAGTAAAGTAGGAGTCAAAAACGAATGGCATTACAATACATAGTATAAAACAAAGTTTGTCGCTGTCTGTCCACATATTACATCTTTAAAACTACGCAACGAATTTTCATGTGTTTTTATTTAGTAGGTAGAATGATTCCTGAGGAAGGTATATATGTTTAGGAAGGTTTATATGGTTATATACATGCGTATAATAGCATAGAAACAATTGGCAAAGCAACGTTTGCCGGGCCAGCTAGTTACTTAATATATTTTATGCCATTCGTAATTTACAATTATTAAAAACTGCATTCAGCAAGTCTCGCTGTAATCCTTTGTACCTAAATAATAACTGTTTTCGTCATGTTAGGTACCTAAATAACTAACCAAAACAAGTTCTAATCTTTCACTTAGAGTTTCGAAAGATCAATGCAAAGGAAATGTATAAATACGTCTACTTCAAATATTTTGGTTCCTTCTTCTGTCATTAGTGTCATATTCTGTCTGCGGAGACTGTAGTAACCAAATATTGTCAGGGAGAATTCCCCATTTATCGGTGAAAAGTGGCTCGTTTATATCAATAATTCTTCTCAGTCCGATTAAATATCCCTTGCGTTGTGTATTTGATGAAAGTCGATTACTTATTTTGATAAGCTCGAGCTTATCTTTGCTTATTTCCGCGCCAAAATACCCGATAAAAATACTTTTTAACGGGCTTCAAAAACTGACTGAATTATTTTACGGTATTTTTTTATCTTTTTAACTTCAAAACTTTTAACTGGGTGAACCGATTTGAATGATTCTTTTTTTATATGAAAGCTGGTGATTTCCGTTTGGTCCCCTTTGGGCTTGGTTCAGTTCCGACAATGGCGTCTGTGACAAAACTAGTCTTAATGTTTTACTGCTTGAAGTCGATTCTTTTCGGGTAGATATCATTTGCACTATAGAACAAGACGTTATGGAAGAGTAGTATGTTCGTCCTTTTCCTTCTCTAGGAAAAGTGGGAGAGAGAAACTTGTTCCACAGAACAAACGGGAATTACCCTTCATTTCTTTTTAAATTCATAATTTATAGAAATACGATCACATTCGAATCATGCAAGGAAATTAGATTTACTTAATATACATTTAACAGAGCAATTTAACATTGTGCAGTATTCTTTTACTTACTGCACTGAGCATTCATTATTATATTTCTCGGCTTCTCACTGTAAAAAAAAATACAAAACACCGACTCTTTAATCGCTACTTAGACTACGACGAAGTTTGAATTCAAAATGGCTCTTTATATTCTTAATAGCAATCTGTAAGCAAATTTCAACTGTAACGAACCTATTTAAAAGACAAGACTCTTTGAACTGTATAAAAATGCTTACATTTTAAGAGTATTATTTTCGTTACGATATTACGTGCTACTGTGGGACACGTGAATTGAATTATCCAAAACGACATTATCTTCCAACGTCTTACATACCGAGTTGCCTTTATTATCGTCAAATGTGCTTATGTACTTTTTATTAGGGAATGCATATAGGCAAAAAGACACTGCCTACCTTAGTATTTTGGCTTCCCCACCTAATAATAGAGTTATTGCTAGATATTTTCTTGTTGTACTTACGACATAGGCTACCGAGGTCCTGTGCTTTGTGGGTGAGTAGACAAGACGTTTTTTTAGAGTTACCTATACATATGAGTCAAAGCGTGGGGATTACTGCCTACCTTGTCGTAAAAGCGAATGCACGCCACTGGTTATCGGCGACTTTTTTTTATGGGATAGTATTTAAACTTGCATCAAAAAAGTCTAACCTAACCTAACTAAAATACTGACTTAGCCACAAAATTACTGATTTGGTCTTCTTATTGCCATTCTGATGATAACTTTGGCTTTTTAGGTGTGCAAGTTAGTAATTTTGATGTACAGTTTATTATTTTCCTTTTTTATGTAATAGTGACCACGCCATCTATCCAAACTGGCTTTGTCAATGCAATCGGCTGGCAATAAAGCTAGTTTCACGTCGAATGTACAAATCAATTGTCGATACACACAAGATTAGGGCCCACCACGTCCCTTAACGTGCAAGAATGCGGGAGCAGGGGCCTTGTTGTTGCCGACAGATTGGCCCCTTTGGGAGTCACTTCAACTATTTATTAATCTTGACAGGTACAATTTGATATAAAAACGTAGAAAGTTGTTTGTTCACCAATTAAGTACGAGAATCAAGTAAAGTTTATAACGTAACGTGATATGGTAATTTTTTCAAATGAAATAACAAGTAACAAGAAGTACGTTTTAGGATTGGTTTAATGTGGGTATTTTCTGAGCACATGCGTCTTGTATATCCCTCTATTTGAGTAAACAAGATAATTCGGTTTTGTTTCTTAATATAGACCATTATTTAGTGCGGAATGACTTGCCGGTGTTTGTGTTTCCCGCGCAGTAGTCTGGTGGTCTTCAAGTCACGGGTATGTAGGTACATAATGAACAAGTGTTTAACGCCAGCCAGGATGGGTTATTCACTGTACAATAAAATTAAATTAAAAAATGAAGATTATTAGTACTAAGGTTGAATGCGGAGATTTAGCGGAGAGTTTAATAAATGCATTAAAATGGTCCCATATGTGAACCTTGAGGTAATCCTGAACGACAATCCAATTGTGACGTCATTCATAATTCTAGTTGAGAATCAAACGAAAGTCAAAATATTTACTAATTTATAACTTTTTCTATATGGTATCTTTTTCTATATTGGTATATTGGTATGGAAACATGTACAGGTGTTAAATAAGTACGAATTTCGTTATTTAAAAAAATACTTACCAATCAAATTATTGAAATTAGTCTCGCGTATTTTAAATAAACAAATAGATTAAGTAGATAAAAATCATCCATTCATCAAACATTCCTCCAGAAAAAGGAAAAAGTATGACTGCCCGTTACTTCAAACAATGGTTCCGGAAGCAAAATAAATGTTTATCCACACAATACCATAGTAAAGTCTATAAATACAAAACAAAAGAGCAGCCAATATTCACACGTTGGCGATTCACAGTTTTGCTACAACATACCTTCTGAAGAATCCTAAACGTTAACAATTGACTTTTATACAGGAAATACAGAAGCAGTACACCGCGCCGTGGTCACGGATCAAGCAAACTTGGTGCGGTGGAAAGTATCCCGAACATTACAGATCCCCAATATGCCCCCTCTAATGCAATTTGGCATGCACACAACCAAATGTTCGCTGCATTCTAAACCATCCGTCCCTTTTTCGCTCCAAAAAATAATTCGCCATCTCTTTCGCTTGGTGAAAATCGCACCCCATCCGAAGCGTCTCGCTTCCAACCAGGCGTTGTCATGGCAACCGTCAAAACTAGACCAGTAACACTTGACCCACTGCGCCTCCCGTACTGACAAGTAAATTAGGAGTCACCGGGTGAAACGCAAACCGTTTTAAGGGATCATTACTCCTTGGCCAGATATTAGCCGCCGATTAAGGGAAAACAAACGTTAAATAGGCGGATTAAAAATCAATTTGCGTTGATTAATGTTAGTTAGTTTGATGAGCATGAGGTTGGAAGATACAATGTTTGGGTCCCTTAGTACAGAGGGACGAATTTGGGACACAGCAGTAGGTGATGTTTCTATTGAAAGATGTGATGAAAAAAGTTTATGACGATTACTCACTAGGTTGGAAGTAGATATCAATTAAAAGTCAATTTATATCTATATCAAAATAATGAAAAAAAATACATTTTTGTTATTGTATGTTACTTTATCTTACCGATGTTTGTCAACTCTTATCATTTTAGATCTAGAAGATCTAATAGACATCACATTTAAAAAGATAGAAACCCTATCCCTAATTTGCATGACTACGTATGTATGTAGTTATAGTTACCTACTCCAAAATACCGTTGGAAGAACTTTTTGAACTATTGACTTAAAAGTAAATCGATCACAGTAATACCGTACAAAAAAATTGGCTATTGTGTGCATTAAGATCCAAAAAAAAAACCGGGACAAAAAATATTTGATTCGGCATTTCATTCATGATACTGCACACGTACTGTGATTTTAATATTATCGATTTTTGACTTGTCGTCAGGTAGCCAACTAGCGTGCGGAACACAATGAAAAGCATCTGGAGGGTTAGGAAGTAAGAGTGGAAGTAATCGGAAAGTGCCTTTGATGTCGCTAAGTATGATCTAGCTGAAGAATGTCAGTCTGAGTAGTTAGTGTTTTAGGCGAATGTACGGTGTAAAATACGAATTGTTATTATTTTAAACCTAAACATGAATTTACAAGTTGATCTTCAAGACCCGCCTGCGTTTATTTAAGACATGCAAAGCTTTTGGATTGTGGATTTATTTTGTATTTTAAGTTTTTATGTAACGTGTATGTTTTCTTTAATTTATTTAGTATTCATAGATTTATTTGGAATTTTTTATATAACTTTTTCTACTCACCTTTAGCTTTTTTACCACTACTTGGCTTGACTGGTAGAAAATGCAATAGTATTAAGTCCACAATTTGTAAAAAAAAATGTGCAATAAAGATTTAAACAAACAAAAGCCAATTGACAGTTATTCATTCGCATGTTTGTGGTTATATACCTACTAAAGCATTTCAAAAATCTCTAGAAATACAGTTTTTGACTGTTATTGTTGACGAAATCAGCATCGCGAGAAACTGTACCGAATGCAAAAGGACCCCGAGCAATGCAATGGTCTTAGAAACGTTGTTGTCAATATGAACAACTTTTACTATGGCGACAATGCGGGGAAACCATTGCTCGTAGTCCTTTTACACGCAGTATATTGACCGCAGTGGCGTGCACTGGCTTTTACGACAAGGTAGGCAGGAATCCCCAAGGATTGACACCTATGTATTGGTAACTTGTCTTTACCAAATATAGGTACCTACATATCTACTCACTCACAGAACACAGGACCTTTGTTAGCCCATGTCGTGAGTACAACAAAAAAGGATCTAGCAATAACTCTATTATTAGGTCGGGTAGCCAAAATATTAAGGTAGGCAGTGTCTTTTTGTCTGTATGGTATGCACGCCACTGATTTTACGACAAGGTAGGCAGTAATCCCCCAAGGATTGACACCTATGTATAGGTAACTTGACTTTACGAAATACCTATCTACTCACCCACAAAACACAGGGCCTTCGTTATCCTATGTCGTGAGTACAACAAAAAAGGATCTAGCAATAACCCTATTACTAGGTCGGATAGCCAAAATACTAAGGTAGGCAGTGTCTTTTTGCCTATATGGTGTGCACGCCACTGATTAACCGTGATTTAGTGTAGTAAACACGCCACCTATCTACATTAGCTTCCACATTTACCACGGTAGAGCACGTGCGCCTTCGTATTTTTTTTATTTCACAAGTGCATTATCATCATCTGTCTCGTTCTATTGACAATAACCCTCCAATTTTTACGTTTTTTTTTTTTGCTGACCTCACGTGCGCCCTTCAACAAGTCAGGGGATGGAACTTTTGATATGTTTGAGTAATGCGCACTTTTTGGTATTATAAAGGAATTATACTTACTGTTTATGGAGTCATGATCACAGATTCTAATGAGAAGTTTAATTTAGGTTACCTGGAAGAAATCGCTATGAGCGATAAGGTCACCTTTTGCAATTTTTCCATTGTAATTTTTTACATTTGTAATGTACAGTGTGCAATAAATAGTATATTATTAATTCATTCATTCTTTCGCTCGTTCTTCCCGAAGACGAAGAATCATACACTTGCGTAGTTGCATCTCTTTCATTCCTACTATAAAAATGAGTCTATTCGTAAATGAGTTACAAGTTCCTAGATGTACTGTTTCCGCTTAAGGTAAACATGTGCTGCGGATACAGGCTCTTCAATATATTTTATTTTAAAGGACTTGTAAAAAATTACATACCTACATATACTGCGTGTAAAAGGACCCCGAGCAATGGTCTTAGAAATATTGTTGGGTTCGTCAATATGAAGAACTTTTACTGTGGCGAGAATGTGGGAAATTTTGTATGGATGTGAAAAAATTATCAACTTTTACAATGTCGCCATTGTAAAAGCCCAACAACGTTTCTAATAGCATTGCTCGGGGTCCTTTTACACGCAGTATTTGTTCAACACCATCTTTGACAGATTGTTTTTTTTTTCAGAAAACTACTCCCCGGGGCCAAGAGAACCTTCATTGCGATTATGTGTTTTAGTTCAGCACTTATTCGACAATGAGTAGTCCGCTTAAAAAAAACTTTCCACTAAAAGAGCGAGTCACAAGACCAACAATAAAAAACTAAAGTAGTTGCATCTCTTTCTTTTCCCACAATTTTTGACAGATTGATTTTCTTTGCTTGGTATTAAAAACCGATATGATTTACGATGGAGAATTAGGTACCGTTCAGCCGTCACAATGATATTCTTATACTGCGTAGAAAACATACATTCCGGCAAGTTATTTCACAATGTATATGTAAACGTATGTTATTTTTATATATTTACAATTTATTGACGTGCCCGTTGGTGTAGGGGTCAGCATGTCTGCCTCTGCTCAGTAGGGTCGTGAGTTCGATTCCCACCGCTGACAGGTGTTTAGGTGATGAGCTTCTAAGTACTTGTTGAAAGTGTCTAGGTGTTTTATTTATATCAGTATGTATTGAAATGAAAATAAATATATAAGTAAATATATCTCGTCTGATTTCCATAAAACAATTGCTTTAGCTACTTAACATGGGATGAAGGCAGTGTGTGTGTTGTTGTAAAATATTTATTTATTTAATTTAACTAACCGTACTTTGGAAAGTATCTTTTTGCTTGCAAACAGTAATAAATAACTCAATATTATTCACCGGGTATATAATCAATATATATAATAGCATAAGCATAACAGCGCGAATATAATCAAAGACAAGCTCGAGCTTACCTTTTATTGTTATTTTACTCGACGTTTCGACGCAGTTGCATGCGTCGTGCTCACGAGTGGACGAGTGGATTAATAAATGAGCTTAGATACACACTACTACAATTTAAGAGCTTTTACTTTGAAAGTTGAATACAAGCTAAACATTAACAAATTTTACTCCACTAAGGTTACGACAGTCATTCAAGAAACAATTTTCCGTTATAACCATTACCCATAGTGTACAAAGAGTTATTTTCCCAATTATGATGTACCTTCCCATCGCTAAAAGCAAAAGAACTAAATTTATCCATTAAATTATTACATTTTCTAACGCAAGACATACGAGTGCAGTTCTATAGTGTTTTCTTCAAAGTGGAAACATAACTGTCTTAACTATTCAATACAATCTATATATATATAAAAATCAATGCCACTTTTCGTTGTAATGTTATAATTCAACTGTAATGTTATAATACCTTATCTAGCCCAGTCGTCACTGATTGAGCTCCTGTCAATTCTGGATGCCGCTGTCGATCCTGGCTCTAACAGGAATCACAGTGGTGGGAAAGTGGGTGGGAATATCCCGGTAATACCTTTACCGAATTGGCTAATTTTTGTCTTGAATTATTTATATATATATATTATTCACATAAACCTCCGTGCAAAAACTCACTCCATCTATTAAAGAAACCGCATGAAAATCCGTTGCGTAGTTTCTAAGAAAGCATACATAGGGACAGATAGCAGGAAGCGACTTTGTTTTACACTATGTAATTATAATGAAGTAGAGATGTTTCCCATCTGTACTTAATAAATAAATATTTCAACGAATCTTAATACGGTTATCTGTAGCAGCTGCCATTTGTCACTTGTATTGAATTAATTTAAAAGGCTAACAAGTATTGAACTGTGACAAGCGTTCAATTTGGAATCCATTAGCTTCATTGTAACGGTGTCAGGTCACGGAGTTACTTATTTGTCACAATCGGGATTTGAGTTCAATATCGTGCTTAAATTGATTGTGTTAAGACGACGTAAAACCTTGTTTACAGTTGTTGTTTTGTGAACTTAATCTCTTTCTATGTTACTCTAATCCGCAATTGAGAGGCTGAAGTAATCCACTATAAGTTACGGAGTTGAGAGAATCAGTTTCATGACCAGATCACAATCATAGACACTATTGGCATATGGATGTCGACGGGGTAATATCAGAAAATTGATTAAACTCTAAAAAAATATTTCGCCTACCTACTTCAGTTTGTTATCGATATTACATTTAAGAATGTTGTTTGCTAAAGTTTAATGGGGAATTTTCTTTGCTTCTGACATATTTTCGGATGGGAACTGTCATACTTTCCAAATAAATTTTGACAGTAATGACGGTTCTCCGCCCGATAATCTGTCAAAAAAACGTCAAAGAAAATTCCCCATTAGATATAAGATTTATACGTATAAGTATTTCATCATCATCATCATCATCATCAGCCCATACCTGTCCACTGCTGGACATAGGCCTCTCCAATTGCATCGCCACTGGAGACTTGTTTTCGGCTCTCGCATCCAGAATGTCTGCCAGCCATTGACTGCGTATTATCAAATCAGTCCACCTTGCCTTGAAGGCGCCTTTTTTTTTTTTTTTTTGATTTCGAAGGGGAAATCCATTATGGATACCCAGCCGCCCAGGGGAGTGACTGGGTTATGTCGGACTCACACCGACTAAAACCCCTCCGGTGGCCTTCGGCGGTGCATGACGGGTGACTCCGGGATCTCCAAAGAACGCACCGGTGTCACCCTCGCACTGCGTCCTTAGACGCGCAGGGGACTTTTTCAGCCCCCTCTCTTTTGCACTTTGCGGTGCTGGGCGGCAGGAGGGGACCACACCTCGCTGCCGTCTCTCCTCAGGGGTTGTTCTACGTAGGTCGTCCAGGCCCCTGCCCGGGTGACCCACAACCCCTATTTCTTCCCTTTAGTCGCCTCTTACGACAGGCAGGAGATTCGCCGTAGCCCTATTCTTCGCCCGGGTCTACAGGGCCGACATTGGTCCCTAGTAGCGGGACCTGCGCCGTCTTCTACGAGTGGGATCGGTTCTCTCTCGATCTCGCTCCGCGGTCTCCTTCTGGAGCATGACGCTCTCACAGAAGGAGACCACCGCTCTCCAGTTTGCCTCCCCGTGCAGCATGGCACTTACCACTGCTGTCAGGGATAGGTCTCTTCCGATCTGGGCGACAAGAGTTCCCCGCTCGGAAGACCAAGCAGGGCATTCGGCCAGTGTGTGTTGGGCATCGTCCCGGTCGCCGTCGCAGTGGTGGCATCGCGTCGTTTGTTCGCGTCCGATTCGATTCAGGTACTCACCGAAACAACCATGTCCGGTAAGCACCTGTGTCAATCGGTACGTTACATTCCATCGCCGGTTCATCCAGGAAGCAAAATTCGGGAGGATCGCTCCTGGGACACGCTTGCGGGCTGCGCCCGAATTCTCGATGCGCGCTCGCCACTCCTCTAGTGCCTGGATGCGCATTACCTCCCGAAATCTAGATACCGCTCTCGCGGGTTCACCTCTGAAGCGTCCATCATGGAGCGCATTGTGAATGCGCGCTTCCATGGCTGCTAGTATATCGAGAGGTGGACACCGCGCTAGTAGCATAGCCGCCTCGTGGGATATCGTCCTATATCCCCGGGCGATACGGATGGCTACTCTTCGCTGCAGGCTGTTGAGGAGAGCCTTGCAGCGCTGGTCTCCAGCAAGGCTATCATACCATACTGGTGACCCATAAAGTGCCATGGACCGTACAACCCCTGCGTAGAGACGGCGCACTGCTTCCCTGGGTCCCCCGAGATTAGGCAGTAGGCGATGTAGGGCTCCTGCCACTCTCTCGATTCGAGGAACTAAACGGTTGAAGTGCTCCCTGAATGTCCAGCGACTATCCAGGATCAGGCCAAGGTACTTCATGTACTGGCCCACCTGGACTTGGACGTTCCCGACGCGCACCGACGAGCTGGGTGGTCGCCAACCTCGAGGCAGGTTGTGAAACCAAATTGCCTCGGTTTTTTGAGGCGCGATTTTTAATCCCAGCCCGGTGATCTTCTCAACGACGCATGCCACTCCACGCTCGGCGAGCTCTATGGTGCCCTGAAAGGTGTCCCCATCGGCGACTACTAAGGTGTCATCCGCGTAGCATACTACGTGCACACCGACGGGGAGATCGACACGCAGGACTGCGTCAAAGGCAAGATTCCACAAAAGAGGGCCTAGAACTGAACCCTGTGGAACCCCGCAGTATACCTCTCTCTGACATACCGACCCGTCACGACCCGACCACTGGATCGTCCTATTGCGGAGATAATCGTTTACCACCTCACGCAGATAAAGAGGCACTCGATGGTAGTCAAGCGCGTCCCTTATGGCTTTCCAAGGCAAGGAGTTGAAGGCATTAACTATGTCCAGACTAACTGCCAACGCCACCTTGCCCTGATCTACTGCCGCATTCGTCAGGGCTCGGACGCGAAGTATAGCGTCTACCGTCGAGCGCCCCGATCGGAATCCATACTGACAATCCGTGAGATTGGGTCCCACGAGCGACAAGTGTATGGAGAGGCGATCTGCAACTACTCTCTCAAGCAGCTTGCCCACCTCATCTAACAGACATATAGGTCGGTAAGCAGATGGGCTATCTGCAGCCCTGCCATCCTTCTTCAGGAGCACCACTCTAGCCAACTTCCACATTGTTGGAAAAAGACCTTGACGGAAGCAGTCTGTGAAGAACTGCGTCAGTCTGTCGCCCAACACCGACAGAGCCAAAACCACAGCCCGTCCGGGAATGCCATCCGGGCCGGGTGCAGTGTTCTTTCCCGCAAGACGTCTAATGGCTCGATCGAGCTCTGTTCTGGAGACGTCGTCCCGGTCGTCCCATTCGCGTGAAAGCGAGTCGGTGGACGAAGTTTCTGCCTCCGTTTGCTCTGGGTCCCTGGGAAACAGTGTATCCACGACCATGCTCGTGAACTCCGAGTCCAACGTCTCCGTCAGAGGTGGGACCCACGGTCTGAGCTTACCCAGTACCATTTTGTACGGGCGCCCCCATGGGTCCCTGTTCAAATCTTCGACCAGTTTGGTCCATGATCGGGCTTTGGAGGTCGCTACAGCGTTCTGTAGAGCCCGCGTGGCTGCTCTGTACACTGCGTAGGCATTGTCAATTTCGGTGATTGTAGATCGACGTCGTCTTCGAGTCCTTGTGTACTGTCTCCGGGCACGAAGGCACGTTTCTCGCAATCGTGCCACCTCATCTGACCACCAATACACACAAGACCGTTTGACCTCTCTTGCCCGTGGCATCGACGCATCGCAAATATCGGTCAGTATTGCGCGTAATCGTGCTGTTTCTGCATTCAGATCGGGGGAGTTTCTCAACTCGGACCAATCTGCAATATTTGCGGCAGCTATGAGTAGGTCGCGGTCAAGCCTTTTGACAGACCAACGAAGTGGGGTTCCCTGTGGTACACGTTGTGCGCTGTGCGTGCGGAGGAGTGGCTGAAACTCCACATCGAAAGATATGTGGCGGTGGTCAGAGAGAGTGACTACTTCGGTCGCCACGCGCCAGTTGGAAACCATTTGGGCAGCTCTGGCTGTTGCCCAAGAAAGGTCACTGACTCTCCTTGCCACCGCACGCACGTGCTCTCGGTACCGCAATTGAGGAGCCGGAGATCATGGCTCGCTGCCCATTCGAGTAGTGTGTTACCTCGCACGTTGTCTCGAACACTATGCCTGAGGGCGTCCTACACTCCGTTTGCCGAAACGCGGTCTCCACTCGAGAACTCGTTTTCCCCAACGGTCATCGGTTCTACGGCTAATATGGCCGGCCCACTGCCACTTCAGCTTGCTAAAACGATGAGCTATGTCTTAGTATAAGTATTTAAATTATTATAATCTTGTCGTAAGTAGATCCACTTGAGATATAAGTAATTGTCAATTACAATACCCTAACAGGGTTCATGTTTGTTACCCTTACGGTACATGACATGTGTTTGACATACCTACAACATGAGAGCAATAAACGAATATGAATATGAATCTCCCCCATCGATAACCCCTTTTACGTTACGTACGTATCTGCTTTGTGCGTTTTTCGACCACGTTGTCTTTACTCCGTTAAAGGTGCCAGTGCTGCAGATATCGGTTTTGATGACACGGAAGTATTACAATAGCATGTCACGTATGTATGGTAGTTGTTTTATAGTGACAAGTAAAAAACTGGACCTTAATCTATACTAATATTATAAAGCTGAGTTTGTTTGTTTGTTTGAACGCGCTAATCTCAGGAACTACTACTGGTTCCAAAATGGTCTAACACAAAAAAAAATATTTTTGTGTTAGACCATTTAACGAGGAAGGCTTTAAGCTATATAACATCACGCTGCAAATTTAGGAGCGAAATAATGGAAAATGTGAAAAAAAAACGGGGAAAATTGTTCCTCCTTGAGGGCTTCCGTTGCGTGCGCTGCGAAAACGGTTAAAGATACCGAAAATATATGTATGAACGAATTATTCCTCTTGAAATGCTCTAAAAAATTCAAAAGACAGTATTACTGTCGTGGACATTTTTTAGACAGATGTCTATCTTTTAAGATTAACTGACGAGAACCGTTTTAATGGTTGAAATTAATGAAAGAAGAAAGAAAGAACATTTATTGACAACAGTATGCATTATTTGTTATAATATTATAAAGAGGAAAGAATTGAATGGATGTATGTTTGTAACGAATAAAAGCTACTTGACGAAGGGAAAATATAAGTTTCAATCTTAGGGTGGTAGATCAGATTCTTCGCCGACTGTACATATTAAGCACACGAACGTGGCCATAACAGATTGGCTTCTAATCGCCAAGTAAACTGATGAACTACGTCCCCCACAAGTATTTCAAAAACACCTCTAAAACCCCAATCGACATTTCACACGGTTCGGTGTGATTAATGATTGCTTACTCAATAAAACGATCACATGACTTTCCCTTTTGGGGTGCTAAAAGTACACAGCATAGGGTTAAAACTAAATGCCCTTTTAGTGTTTGACAACGTAGCCAAATGTTGGTGCTGTATGTTCTGCAATCCACAAATTCAGGGTTACCTATTCCACAGAAACACATCTACACTATATATACTTTATGTCACCTCAACCATTTATTGTACACTAGCTTTCCGCCCGCGGCTTCGCCTGCGTGGACTTCGGTTATATTGCAGTATAAAGGAATATTTTTATTTTCCCTCGGGAATATAATTTTCTTCCAGGATAAAAAGTACCCTATACGTCTGCGAAATTCCAAAGCAATCGGTTCAATAGTTACGGCGTGAAAGCGGAACAAACAAACAAACAATCTCACTTTCCCATTTATAATATTAGCAAGATGGACGACATCAAACTCTACGCTGGATCAGAAGAAGAACTTAATATCTAAACTACACTAACTGAAACATTTTCCAATGTTATCATAAAAACCCAATAAAATATTTTGAGTTACATATCGATTCCAGGGTCACTTCAGCCCACATAAGCTGAGCATGCGGACTGAAATGACCACATACATTTATTGTGTGATGACGGCGAATAGAGTACATGGGTCACAGCCCCAGCCCAACATTTCCCGTCGTGGGGGTGGTAAGAGGTGGCCGAGGGAACTCTCCAGAGGAGGAGCAGCAGCGCTCTCAAATCACAACACCACTGCGATAACCAAACCTAAAATACCCGAAACACCAAGCCTAAAATACCCGAAACTTGCCTCAAGGTTTGTACAAACTGGAATAGAATTCTTGTACACATAGAGAGTTTTTAGTGTTAAGGAAACCTGTATACTGAAATATTTGTAGACCGTATAGCCGAGATGCTCCTACCTAATGTGGTGGATGATCAATCATGACTACATCTACCTAAATCTTACTTGGATAAAAGGCAAACGCTTATACTTAGTGCAAAAAATTAATATTTTCTTTCTGAAAAAAATAATGTAGATATATGTACTAAACTGTATGACCTTCCAACAACGGTACAATTCTAAAAGCAAGCTAAGCAAGATAAATTCATGCAGGCAGAATGCTTGCCAACATTTCACCCTGTGACCTCGATTTCTCCAGGCTATTTAGTTGAAGTTATTTTTTCATTCTTTTTCCTTGGCGTAAGAAAAACACTTTATACTGGTAAGCTCACCCAGCCAAGCCTGGTTAACCCTACATGCCTCTCGGCGTTCAAGCCATTCCCTGAAGCCTTGGGCTTGCCTGCTTGCGCCTGCCTCTTACATATGAATCAAATTTATTCATCGAATAAATAAATAATGGAGCCATGGTACGGGTATCATGAGATCTTACAGTAATATTGTTCGCTGTGTGACAGGGATAGCGCTAGATGGGTGGTATAGCACTGTCACACTCACACAGTGCAAACAATATCACTTCAAGACTTGGTACGGGGCTCAAATTGTTTCCAACTCAACTTAATACTGGCAGCTGAAAAGGAAAACCTAATCTCAAGGACAGAAAAACATTTGGCCAATTGGAATCGAGGGAGGTCAGCTGTTTATGGACGTGTGCCAGAAAAATTGGGGTAGGTTGCGGAAGTACCTATTTACCTACCGTTTTGTCACGCGACGGAAATATGACGTCGGGATCTGACATCGTTTTTATGAATGTTTACCAGTTAAAGAAAGGGAACGAACCCTCTACGTATTGAGAAGTTTATAAGTTATAGTTTAGTAATCGTGGAAAAAAATATTATGAAGAGTTTGACTAACTTATTACGTTACTTAGTTACAAAGAAATACAACGTCTACTAAGTAAATCCAAGATTTCCTTTTCAATTTCTAGTCTATTGATTTTCTAATATAAGAATCCAAAAATTGCCTTCCGTTTCTTATCAAAATTACCAATATTAATTCACCAACATTCGTTCTATTATGTTGCTATTGCAGTGCAGTAGTTACTTCATTACCAAGAAAAACAAGGTATCATATCATATACAGGTTAAGTAGGCAACGTATACATATATCATACAATCCCATGACAGTACATAACATGAAAACAATGCACAATGTTATTAGTCATACGATGTAGACGTAGAAACATAGGTAGGCAAAATAATTATAGAAAATCCCAAGAGAATTTGGGAAGTAATTCTACGTACTTACGAAATAATAATTTAAAAAAAATTAACTATCGTCAACCAGTACTTTTTCTCGATTTATTGGGTTTGACATCACCATACCTTATCAGGAGAACAGCTTGGAAATATCTTCTTTCAAAAAAAAACATAAAAATCTGTTCATAAATGACGTAGTTGTTCGCGAAGAAACATAAAATAGCATAGGAATTGAGAAAGACTCCTTTCTTTAAGTAACTTAAACATACAAAATGACGCCTGATGTTCATCGATCGATTTTTTTTCTCCTAAAACCGAAAAGTAAACATTCATGTCATGATTGGAAATCCCAGCGGCTTTTTGAATAATACTGTTCGATGCGTACCGTTTCAACAACAACGACATTGCAAAAATAAAATTGTCAAGGGATGAAAAATAGAATTGTATTTTATCACGGAAACCAATTTGTTTCTTTTTAACCGACTTCAAAAAAGGAGGAGGTTCTCAATTCGACCGTATATATGCTTTTTTTTTTATGTTTGTTCGCGGATAACTTCGTCGTTTATGAACCGATTTTGAAAATTCTTTTTGCATTCGACAGGGTTTACTTTAAAGATGGTCCCATTAAAATTTTATCTAAATTGGTTCAGTACTTTAGATTTAATTTTTTTATGTTTGTTCGAGGATAACTTCGTCGTTTATGGACTGATTTTGAAAATTCTTTTTGCATTCGATATTTATTCGGGTTTACTTTCAAGATGGTCCCATTAAAATTTTGTCTAAATTGATTCAGTACTTTAGATTTTATCCCAACTAACAGAATAAGAACTAACGAAGATGTCATCTAGATATCATTACCAAGCAATGTCGCATTGTAGGTACTATGATTTATCCATAGTGTTTGAACATGCATTACAAAAACAAAAAGTAAAAATAAAAGTCTTTTCTTCTTCTTTTCTCCTTGAGCATCCTTGTTCGGTCGACCCATCACTCAAAATCGTAAAATAAAATAATTTTAACAAAAAAGAACCGACTTCAACCCGTAAACTAAAAAGTAAAAAATAAATTTATTTCTTACAAAGTAATACGTATTTTCATTTATCTTTTAAGTTGTTCAATAAAAATACCTGATTAAATAATTATTTTAAAATATTGAAGTCGGTGCCAAGTAAATACTACAACAAGCTAACTAAGTAATTACAAACTACTTAAATAAATCAAAACAATAAAAGTATGAGAAAAAAATATGAATCGATACTAACCTAATATACCTGCTAACTATGAATATAATCGTCAGAAAGATTGATAAATATTGTTTTACTTGGCACCGACTTCAATATTTTAAAATAATTATTTAATCAGGTATTTTTATTGAACAACTTAAATGATAAAGGAAAATACGTATTACTTTGTAAGAAATAAATTTATTTTTTACTTTTTAGTTTACGGGTTGAAGTCGGTTCTTTTTTTGTTAAAACTATTTTATGTGTAATAAATACGCGGACAAAAAATTTATGCTTGCCAAAATGTTGCTTGAAATCAGGTCATTCATATAGGCCATTAAAATCAATTTGTTAAAATTAAGTTGATTTGTTATATAGTGCTAAGTAACTTAATTAATTAAACGAATTAATTCACTTTAAACTATACACCAATAAAACTAAAGTTTGCATCAGAATGGCGATTTAATGGTTTGAATTTTACGTTTTTTGTTTTGTACGACTAGTCGATAGGCAAATACCCTGCTAATTTATTCGGTTAAAATTCTAGTTGCAATAGTATTCGATTTGTAAAAATCTATTTGTGTATGTGTAGTTACGTATTATAATTATTCAACTCGATCGACAGAGAGTCATATTAGAAACCAATACTAAATCCAATTTATTACACAAAATACGAGTACAAAAAGGAAAAAAATACAAATTACAATTGGCACAAGCATCGTCAACACTCAAATGAAAAATAAAATAAAATAGAAAATTGAAACTATAATCTATCCTGAAAATTATAAATCACTGATAATATCCCATCTAAAATTTAAATTACTTGGGATGTAAAATCTTACAAATTTTCTCCGTCCTAAGTAATTTATTACCGTTTCCTAGACAATTAATAACTTTCATCACTATTATTATTATAGTGACCCAATTATTTTCTTAAAAACAAAAAAAAACCGCACACTGACACAGAA
>SJJU01011240.1:0-10319 GCA_012932125.1 Conopomorpha cramerella
GGGTAGGCAGAGGCACGTGCTAAGCAAATGCCCACGGTTCACCAAGCGTATTTAACCCAACGTGACAGGGTGTGAGCCCATCGCCGTTATTGGGTTCACACACATTGTGGTGTGCGGGTTTCATCATGTTTGCGAGCTTTGCGGAAGGAATAGTTACCAATCATCATTATATCAGCCCACTATGTCGTCCAATGATCGACATAGGCCTCTCCGACGACATGCCTATGATCTAGACGATTATGAGCATCTTGAAAGAGTCAAGCTATAAGTTTCCCATAAGGCATCATGTGGTCAACTTTTGTTCAAAGGTTCAGCATATCTGAACGAAAATACTCCGAAAATGTACCACTGCATATAGCAAGTACTGCCGGGATATTCTCGGAGAAATAAAGATTTCAGCAGTCAAAGCCGCGACTTTGACTTTGAAAATTATAATTAGTTGTATCTGTCTTTTGAAAAGCAGCCGTCACGAATTCAGGAGCGCATCCCGTGTGTCGGCTATGACTAACCGTTTCGGGTAAACCCGCGGTATAAATAGTCGCACGACTAATCCCCCGTGTTGTGGTAGTCCTCTTGCCTTGTCCTTCTACATACTGAGTCAACGTAGAGTTACGAACTGCGCAGACTTCCCATGGCATCTTTTTTTTATCGTGGGGAAATCCGTTATGGATACCCCACCGCTAACGGGGACAGCGGCGGGGTTATGTGGGACTCGCACCCACTAAAACCCCACGCTGACCGCTCCCGCGTTATTGGGCCCCCGAAACAGCCTAAACCACTACGTGCTGTTATGCTGCTAATAACTGGATATTTTTAAGAAAATGGAACCGACTTCTACCAGTACTAGGAGGCCGCGTCTACGATTTTTATATGTTCTCCTAGATTTATCTGGTCTGCCAACCAATCCTGACTTTCTTATTAAGTGGAAATTAAAATATTTGAAATATAATGAAATATAAAAAATAAATATCTTCTTTCCAACGAAAAAAATATCAAAATCTATTCATAAACGACAATGTTATATTAAATATCGAATATTAAACAATAAGTTTGACATTCTTACGCTTTTGTGGCAGCATACCTACATTGTAACATTACAATATTACTGGATATCTTTTTTGACATGTATTATTTGTGCATAAATCAAATCAAATAAATGATTTGATTTGATTTATGCACAAACAAAAATAAAAAAGCGTTATATTGTTACGCCCCGGGGTCGAGAAACAACGGCTAGAATGCTGTAGAGGTACGTCGAACATTCGAGAGGCCTAAAGAACATTCGAGGACCCACCCCCCACGTACGTAACAATATTATAGGGTCGCATTGAGAGACTACTTTTTTGAAGTAGCTTAATAAGAATGAAATTCGTGGTAGATACATGTAAGGTTTTAAAGTATACATAGGTATACAAACGATACAAGCAATTAATATGTTTTCACGTCATAAAGAATAATTGTTTAGGTGACCTGCTCAAAATTTAGGTTTGATTATTGTTTTTTAAAAAAGTATGCATCAAACACAACATTATTCAATCATTCATGTCAAATCTTTCTTACTGGTGTTTTATTGTATGAGCGTGGTTCAAGTATGCAAATATATATATTATACTTAATTAAATATCCCAATAGAAAAGTTACTTGTTCCTGTCTACGCAATACCTAAGACTACATCCCATCAGCAAAATGTGACCGAATTCAGTGTTCGCCCGAAGCGCGGCCGCCGTACGTTTTGCACTTATTGCTGGACTAAATACGCTGCTTCGTAAATAAATCGTGTTTCTCCTCTCGTGCTCCTTATTTAGTGGCGTTTATGCAAAACGGCGAAGTTGCCTGAAATACGGGACATTTGACTTTAGTACCTACGCTGGTGAAATGGATTAAAATTAATAAACACTTATTACATACATACACTTAACGCCTGTCTTCCAGAGGGGTAGGCAGAGACTACAGATCTCCATTTGTCACGATACTGACATACCCCTTTCGCTTCATCTACATTCATACATCTTTTCATACATGACCTCCGGTTTCGAGTACTTTTCACGCTTACACACTTATTAAACACTTATTTATTTATTTATTTAAACACTTTAATACACATGGCGGACTTAATGCTAAAGCATTTTCTACCAACCACCAGTAATGGAAAAGACCGATGGGTGTGCCAAGATACAATAAAGAGGAACAAAAAACAAAATAGAAATTAAAACACAACAATTATACAAACAATTAGGAAAGTGAAACAAAACAAAAATGTTACACTAGTACAAATCTATTTTTTTTTCTACAACAAACACTACACAAATCTATACTATAGTAAAACTGTTCAGGGTCCAAAACTGTACATAAAACGCTTCACGCCTTTTAATCCCAAAGTGGGGTAAGCAGAGGCACATGCTAAGCAAATGCCCGCGGTTCACCAAGCGTATTTAACCCAACGTGACAGGGGGTGAGCCCATCGCCGTTATAGGGTTCACACGCCTTGGATTAAAATTCAGGAGTCTATAGGTACCTATAGACTACATAAATCTAAATATATAAAAGTAAAAGCTGACTGACTGACTGATCGACATATCAACGCACAGTCAAAATGGCTAAACTTATGCACTTGAAATTTGGAACGAACATAGCTTAGGTACCGTAGGGGTGCACTGAGAAAGGAATTCCAGAAATCCCCACGGGAAAATACTTTTCTATGAAAAATCTAAACCGCTTAAGTTAGACGCTTGAAATTTGAGTTGCAGGTACTACTAAACTACGCGAATGAAATCGCAGGGCGTCCACTAGTATAGGTTTATTTTTTCTCTAATCATGTCCAATTTCTTCATGTAGTACAATAGTTGTTAGCTTAAAATTAAGTAACCGTAACATATATTTAAAGTTCCTCTTGATTCATCGGGTTTGCCATCATCAAATTCTTATTTCCATTTTGTGTAACCATGTTGGAAATAATTATCTTCTTCCCAACAAAAAAAAAAAAAAATCATCAAAATCGCTTCATGAACGGCGAATAAACAAGTGTGCTATAAGCAATAATTAAGAAGTGACAACATCAGGCAGGATTATGCTCAAACGCTTGTTCATAGTGATAGAAAAAAAACATAGGGTCGAATTCAGAAAGATTCAGTTTTTGAAGTCGCTTAAAATAACTGGATCTCACCATGCAATCTCGATCAGCTGATCGTGCTCTTGCTTCTTACAACGACCAGCCAATCATCATGCAGACGAAAAATCAGCGACACTCTACTGAGATTCATGGGCTACGGGCTGCATGCCTATGACCGAAACCCTTACTATTAGTATCTGCAAAAACACGCAAGGAGTATCATAAATAAATATGCCGGGACATATTTACACACGGTCACCTGACTCCAAACTAGGATACCCTGTACTGTGGGTGCCAGAGACTGATACACTTACATTAATCATCATCATCATCATCAGCCCATACTTGTCCACTGCTGGACATAGGCCTCTCCAATTGCACGCCACTGTGATCTGTTTTCGGCTTCTCGCATCCAGCTTCTGCCAGCCATCTTCAATAAATCAATAAATACATACATAAATAAATAACACAGACGTACACAACAAATGCCTCAGCTCATCACTAAAGCATTATGTCCGTGGCGGGCATCGAACCCGCGTCCGTCGTCCTAGAGGCAGATGTCCTGACCACTAGTCGTCAAATAATACTGTCTACAAGTTCTGTCCACCCTGTTAAGGTTCATGGAGATGAGAGAGACACCTAAGTATATTAGATGCGCTGCTAAGCTTCAAGTTCAGCATGGTAGTTGAACCCTTACATACACGTCGAGGATGAAAAAAAACTTAAATTAAGTTTTCACGTAAGAAAATGGCTCATTTTTCATACCTTGGTCCGCCGACTATCTGCGAACTAAGAAAGAAATAACCCTTGAGTGCTCTCAGCTTTTATCGAAAAACTTTTGATAGTTGGCCATAACCGAGAGCATTCCAATTTTTACTCAAATAGCGGCGAGGTAGTAAAATCAAGCGTTTCTGAATCATTGCTCAGCCAACGTACTCTTAAAATATGCTTTCGAATGCTCCAGTCAAAACATTTTATCTTACTTCATAAACAAACCGTTAAATACAATGTCTCGCGCAAACTGTCCAAGGGAATGGCACGTAACCACGCGAATTCAAACCGTGTCTCCAAACAAATAACACGAGTCCGACGTTGATATTCGCGCGGCAAAACCCTAGAAACGGAGTGGAGCTAAACGAGAGTCATATCAACAGTTTTTGAACATAAAATTGTGATACCGAATGCTGATGGAAAGTTGAATGATGTGCAGGAAACTGTAGAGATTTATTTCCACACTTTGTTGCGACTTTGTAACAGAGCTGCAAACATACAGGTGAAATGCAAAAAGAGAAAACGCGGGTTTTCAGCTCGACGCCGAATCGTGGTTAGAATTTTTATAAGTCCAGGTTGTAGCTTGTCACACATGTAAATTCTTGATAATATTTCATGCTAATCTATGGTATATTGCGAAAGTAGAAAGGACATAAGGCATATTTTGATAAAGTTTTAAATTCGATAAACACATAATGAAATATTTTTGGAAGCTCAGGATGTAGACGGAGAGTTTCCTCTGGTTATAATACTTAATATTGTTGATGAGAGACACATAAATTATCATCCAATTGCCTAATTTAAGGATAGTTTTCCTAAGCCGTGTTTCTTTAGATAGCTACACATTTTTTAGATGATTTTGTATCTATACGGTAAAAAAAAGTAACGTTGGCTGGATTGGAAGGAAACATTTTTTCGTGTTATTCATGTGAAAATCCTTAATTTGGAAAATAAATCCATAAATCAGTAAATGTTTATTATTATCTATATAAAATAACAATAATGTCTACTAGTGACTTGCACAGAAATTCAAAAATGTTTAAGGCAGCTCGCGAACAAAACCTAATAAATTTGTCATAAAGCATCACAAACGTCGCATCAGAGAATGCACACTCAAAATCCTAAAGTTGAATAATAAAATACGTACATTTCGTGCAATTTTCTTTGTGTTTAAGTAAATTCTAAGCTAAACGTTTGCCAAGATGCTTCTCCCCATAAATTTACTTCCCAGAGGAATGACATCTTCATTCGAGTAGATTGTTTTGACAAATTCCTGTCGCGAGTGGTAATTAAAAATTTTTATTCTCAACAGTTCTCAATTCATGTGAAACGTGCGAATATGTGCACATAAAGGATTTGCCATCAGTATTCACTGTAAAGTAGGTGAGATTGGAAAAAAATAATGGTTCTGTACATATGTAAATGTTTATTGGTACACATATTGTTTGACATTAAAAGGCATTAAAATACTGTTTAACATTACTAAGTTATTTGAGGCGGTCAACGCTAAAGTGGCCTAAGCCACAGTTTTTCATATTCCGACTTAAGTACAGACAATGCAAACATGTTAAAATAAAATAATTCATGTAAAAGAATCCATAATTTTAACTACAAAATATAAACATTTGGACAAAAAATAAACCACAATAAAATATCTACACACATAAGTGAAAGTCATTATTCTAAAAACCTTTATATCTCCATCCTGATTGGTCTAGAGTTAGGCCACTTTAGCGCTGACTGTCTCATAATAACCTGTGTTAATGATAACAGGCGAATGCCCCTGTGTACACTACTTCTACTAATAAGTTAGTTTTTACAAGTTCTGATTTGAAAGAGACCTCAAAGTGTCTTTTCATCTCAAAATTTGGACTCATTCTTTCCCACCTCCAACACTCCGAATTCTCAGAATCTTCAGCTTCATCCACTATAACGAAATCACAATCAGCGAAGATTGAGCAAAATCCCAGCGGCGCTAGCCTTCCGTCTTCAATCTCATGAAGTATTTAAACTAAAGTCGGTACAGAAATAAGAGGAAATATATTTCGTGTGCCAAAATGCTCGAGTTCACTTTTTAGAGGAGACTGCAGCTGAATATTTCAACTCGTCCTCCTAAAGCACAGAGTCATTTTCTTTTCTCCTCCGGAGTCTATGCATCTTCCAAAATGGTTCCATTGCAATATGAAACATGGGCTATTCAAATAATTAGGTCTTTTATTGTTTCAATTCGCTGCGGAACCCCGAACCGTCGGAGCGTCCCAGTTTGTCGGTGCATTTGATGTATAAAATGTTTTCGGTTTAGTGGCAATAATTTCGCTTTATTGTTTGTTACTGAGTTATTATTAAGATTTTTGTTTCGTTTTACGACAGGACGGTGGCTTTTCGTCTGTCGGCGTTGCGGTCGCGTCCGCCGCCAGTAATTGACCAGAGTGTGTGATGTTCATTCCGGACTTACACTTATGCTGTCGCGGCAAAGCAAAACTATGTACCCATAAAAATTCACGGAGACTCCGCTTTAATTTCTTTTAGTTCATTGTTACCATCCAATTAACAAACTCGCGTTAGCTTCTGGCCAATTTTAGTCAATTTACATCTACACACATCAAAAGTGTCTAGGGATCAAGAACATTTTTATCTCTTAAAAAATCTTATTTATTTAAATCAAATCTAATCGTGCAATTAGAGAGGCCTATGTCCAGCAGTGGACAGGTATGGGCTGACGATGATGAAGTCTAATCTTCTGGATTGGTCTCCTACCTTATCATTTATTTTATCTTCTGGATTGGTCTCACACCAATTCCCCATGCCTGTATCAATGACTAATCACCACATTTTGAATAAATTATGAACGGTTTCAGTTATTGTAAAATATATTCTTGATTGCAATCTTCTACAATGTACTTGATCCCTAGACACTTTTGATGTGTGTATTTATATTAAAATCAATGCCACTTTTAATTATAATGTGATAATTCCGGAACGAGTGGACCGACTTCGCTAATAAATTAACTTCTATTGCTGTGCTTATGAAAGCAAAAAATGGTATCCACCGCTGGGCACAGGCCACCCTGGAGTTTATACTATTTTTATATTCATATTAATAGTTAAGACAGGACAACGTATGTCGGGTCCACTAGTTTAATATACATTATAGAAGCCACCTTCTAGATTGTTCCTCACTATTGTTAGACATCATTGCCGCCGCTCGAAATACCGTCAAATATAACATTTCACAAATCAATAGCAAGTAGACAAACAAAGCAACATCGGCAGGTAAGCCCCGCCAAATACAAAGCCCTTCAATTTAACAAGAGCGTGCACGCTAAATTACGTCAAAATGAAATATCACTACGCTAAAGACACATCATAACGGATTACCTGACTCTACACATTCATACACAAAACACAATAACAATTGCCAACGTCAAAAGCTCTCACCGAACGTCAGAATATGGTAATACATGTAACAGACCAGCATCACTCCACAACTGCAAGAAACAACAGACATTTCACGCAAGGACCACTTCACAGTAGCAAAGAGTCACGTTATACCGAGATGTCTACGTCGAACGGTTCGCAATTCCACCATTACTGCATCTAGCATTCTAGCACTTAATGTCTGAAATTTGAGGATTCCTCTCCGGTTGGTAAAACCGGTATTATACCGGAATTATATCGGTAATTAGGGGTAATTCCGAGTGGAGTGCGCGACTCCGCCTCCGCATTCACTCGCTGCGGTGAAAAGGGGTTTATGTTTAGACTGTAGTTTCTCTAAGCGCATTTGTTGTACGTGGGTAATGTAGGGCTTCACGTTAAAATAGGTGTATTGTCTCGTGAAATGTTTGTCAAAGCACTAACGAGCTTAGTGGATAATAATACCAGTTTGTCTGTCGAAAGGAAACATGCATGGACTTCTTAAGACACGCCGATCAAAAATAATGAACAAAAACGTGTAAACAATTTTATACAATGAAATGCATTGTTATATTGTTTCTTTATGCACCACGAAAATAGATGTAAAATTAATTATTCATGCGTCCATACAAATTAATCTACCACCATATTTGTGGCCATAACAGCAACGAAAACTTAAATAAAACTCTAGAAAAAAAACGCTCCTTCGCAAAAAGTATCATATCTACGTCCTCCTTAGACGAAACTATTTAGAACTGGCAGTAGTTTTATAAATCCTTTTTTTACAGAGACCAAATTAAAAACAAAAATGGTAAACACGTGACTGCCTTCTTAAAGATGGTTGGGCTGATAAGGTTATTTTCCCTTGCCCGTGCCGTTTTGGTGGAAAGTGATTTTCCCTTGATGACGTTGTAGCTTTTTGACATGTATGACTTGCCTTCAATGCATTAGGTGGGCGTTGCCCGCGATAGTGCCGTTCAATACATTTGGGTAATTGATTTTGTATTCATCGGGAGATTGAGGAAAATTGGAAAAGGTACTTTTAAAACTTTCTGCTTTCACCTTCTTGGCACAGTTATTACTTACGCATTGTACTATTCTGTGTGTTATAATACGCTGATGTGCTTTTAAATCTGAACGTTTGTGAGCGTAACAATGATATACATTCAACGTTCCTATTAATGTACGTACGATGTTTCCTCAAACTAATGACAAATGTGGTCGATTTTGGAATTATTCGTTTTTCATATTCTCAGATTTCGAAGATTGGCAGACAGTTTGAGGTATCTGGGACATGACAACCGTTCGACTGCTTTGCTGTACCAGAGATAGTCGCTCGCTGTACAGCCAGGGAATGTCACGAGCATTATGGGTACATTTTGACGTCACCCCATCCGGATCATAATCATGGCAATCATTGGGTTCTAAAAATTAAATAAACCTTTCTCTGGAACCACTCTAAATATTAGCTAAAAGAAACCATCTCAAAATCCGTTGCAAAGTTTTAAAGATCAAAGCATACATAGTGACAGACAGCGGGTGGCGACTTCGTTTTATAGATAGATACACTTCACGCCTTTTAATCTCGAAGCGGGGTAGGCAGAGGCACTTGCTAAAGCAAATGCCCAAGATTCACCAAGCGTATTTAACCCATCGTGTTAGGAAGTGAGCCCATCGCCGTTATAGGGTTCACACACCTTGTGGTGGGCAGGTTTCATCACGATGTTGTCCTTCACCGTACGAGCATTGCGTTGCATAGGTTGTACATAGGCTCTGAAAAAGAGTCCCATTGGTACACATCCAGTAGCCGGACTCGAACCTGCGACCTCTCGGTTGCAAGTCAAGTATCCGACCAACTGGACCACAGACGCTCTCACAGACTTCGTTTTATACTATGTAGGTAATGATTATGGCGCCAATGTTCAACTTTGTAATAATAACTAAAACTACGCGAATAAAACCGCGGGGCGTCTAGTACATACATAATTACATACCGGTTTCGTCACAACTTTACTAGTATCCGTCGCCGCTTTCGACTCTTTTATTCTGAAACAATAATCAGCACTGAGGTGTCGCTCTTGACATTTCGTCTCCTTTACACAAACGTGGATAGAGCGAGACAAAAGTCACCCGAGCAGCGATCTTCGTTTCGGCGGCGTTTCGGAATACGGCTCGTAACAGTATTTCAGACAAACCTAATGACTCATAAGACCTAATCGTACGAGAAACAGTTATACGCGTTTTATTTAATACTTACTAAGGAGGAACTGCAGTAGCTGGGCTCTGAGGTCGCATCAACTGTTGATTGAGCTGTGTAAGCTAGGAAAATACAGCAACAGATAGCTCAGCTCAGAGCTAATGGCTAGTTCAACTTGTACTTCGGTATACGATGATAAAACATTTGCCACGGGACTGCCGACTGCCTTATCATACAATTTGCGGTTCAAAGTGTCAGATTGTAAGGGCTCGTTCATAAAGCGTGCAGTTTTTGTTTTTCTACGTTTGAGGTTTTTTTTTTAAACAGGGTGCCTCGGCAAAACTTTTGTTTTGCTGCAGGAAGTCGTATTTATACCCTGTGTATTGAAAGAAACATGTTAAACCTTCCCTGGACTTCGACGTGTAATTCGAGGTAAACATTAGCCAGATCGCACACCACAAGGTGTGTGAACCCTATAACGGCGATGGGCTCACCCCCTGTCATGTTGGGTTAAATACGCTTCTTGAACCGTGGGTATTCGCTTTAGCAAGTGCCTCTGACGCCGCTTTGGGATTAAAAAGCGTGAAGTGTAAATTTTGTATTAATAACTAGTGGACGCCCCGCGATTTCGTTCGCGTAGTTTCAGTATTTCATACAAATTATAGCACCCTTTATAAAGCGACCCGTCCCACAGGATTGGGATGAAAAGTATCCTATGTCCATCTCCCGGTTCTAAGCTACCTCCCCACCAATTTTCAACCAAATCGGTTCGGCCGTTCTTGAGTTATAAATTGTGTAACTAACACGACTTTCTTTTATATATATATT
>SJJU01011241.1:0-20947 GCA_012932125.1 Conopomorpha cramerella
CCTTGCCTGAGGGCGTCCTACACTCCGTTTGCCGAGACGCGGTCTCCACTCGAGAGTTTTCCCCAACGGTCATCGGTTCTACGGCTAATATGGCCGGCCCACTGCCACTTCAGCTTGCTAAAACGAACTAGTATTATATGCATGTATTAAACCATCCTCAAGAATCACTCTATATATGAAAGAAAATCGTCTCAAAGTCTGTTGCGTACTGTTAAAGATCAAGCATACATATGGACAGACAGCGAGAGGCGACTTTGTTTTATACTATGTATTGATTGATACACTTTGCAGTAACTTAATAACAGAATTATAATTATAAAAAGAGTGAAATAGCTTTTAAACTTCCTTAGAATTAATTTAAATGTTGGTCACTACCATGTTAGCCAAGTCTCATTTACACAGAAGTTGATTAAAATGTTGAGAAGCTATTTTAAGCATTTTAAGCTGGTGATTTTGTCGTATTTAGCGCATGAAACCCAGATTTGGAGCAGGAGGAGCACTGTTGTATATTATAAATAAATTTGATGCAACTTGTTTTTTTTATTTATTTTTTTTATCACTATGAACAAGCGTTTGACCACCATCCTGCCTGATGTTAAGCAGCGATGTGGTCTACGATGGAGCACACTTGTTCACTTTAATTGTGGTTTTTGTATTAGCTAATTACAACTATTTTATAACAAAAGTCCTAAATAGTGACAGAGTCTTGTATATCGTGATAGGTGTGAATGTCATAGCTGTAATAGCGATGAAATTTACTGTTCTTTTTTTTCAATTTCAGTTCCAAGGAATATTATCTAATGACCTATTGGTACTTGCCAACCAATATTCAACATCTCTTCTAGAAATATTACAATTTTGGTAAAGTATTATGCAAATTCAGCGTTGTAAATTTGTAAAATATTCAACTTCATACTTCACTAACCAACTTAACTCAACATATCTTTACGAACTCCTGAACGTAACATGAGCCATCATCTCATACAACCTCCATATAACGCTAGTTCAACGCAAATTGTGGTACTCAGTACTGTACGATAGCACCAATAAAGTTTCCTAGAAATAAACGACATTGCTACACGGCCGGGAGCGAGCGTGGGTGCTACGACGTAGCAGGTTCGTAGCTGCTACGTGAGACGCCTACGCTACGCTCAACCGAAGTGAGATAGTTGTGCCAAGGAATCTATTATCGGACAAAGTAAATTGAAAATGTAACGATATTCTTGATACTGAAAATGAAGTTATAATATTGTTTTTATATTAGGTAATGATACTGATGTAAAGTAAGTAGGTAATTATTATTTAGCTTGTAGAACTGTATCAATGCTCTATGAAGTGTGAAATAGTGTATCGACGTTTTTTTTAATATTATTTTGAATGTGTTTTTTGATCACGTTTAGCGCAAAAATAGTCAATATTCTGCTCGTATCCGTTTCCTTCTTCCGGAACGTGAGTGAAATAACAAGCGGGGAGCTTAAAATCTATGTACAGCCAGGGAAGATTTTCAATACAACAATTTTAGTACGAAATATCTATTTTATCATCATTGCATTAACTGGTTAGTACAACACATTTGATCTCTTGATATTTGATATAACTGTTGAGGCTGAAGCTGAGAAGATCGTGTGGAAATCCTGAAGAAAACAACGTGAACTTACAGTATTGTAACTAATTGTTTTGGAAGCATAGAGTTATGTAAAGGAACATGTCCTAAGTGAAGTGAATGAGATAAATAATAAGAAAAATACGAAAAGCTCGATTTGCCGTCCTATTAAGTTTCTTAACGCATTAGCGCCCAATGTAGAGTACATCGTACGACACTGACAAGTTATTTTAAACTCTATTACTAGGTAGTAAAAGTCAAAATCAATTAAAGAGTTAGTATTCTTTGGGAGTTAATGGGTTAAAATCCCCCATAGCAAAATTATTACATCATCATCATCATCAGCCACATGACGTCCATGGCTGGACAAGGGTCTCCCTCAATGATTTCCATGATCATTTGGGAGGGAACTAGGTACCAATAATCGTCACGCTTGGGGATGAAAAAAGAACAAAAAATATTCCAAGATTATTTCAAATAATGACCCCATTTTTCTTTAACCACTTGCTCAAAACACTATCTGTGTGCCACGTTAGTGACTTTTATAATGGCCTTAATCTATTCGTCAACTTATTGTATGACGTCACAATTAACTAATCATCATACCGTCCCTGTTTGGTGATAAAATCGTGAGTATTTATAAATATGAGGAAACGATTCTTAAGGCATTTTCGAAGGAAAATAGGCTCCGAGGTCAGGAATAGTTTCCCTAATGGAAATGTTAAATATGTACACAAATGTTAGGTAAATACTACGGACGTAATCTTTTCCACGAAATAATACAAATTACCTTCTGTTTGTGAAAGTGATCAAGAAAAAAAATATTTGGCCTTGTAAGTAATATTAAGGGACTTGGTTCAGTGTATCCATTTGTGTATAACTAAATATAGCAGTAATACTGTTATTATTCAAACTGGAGTTGAATGATTTACTTGTGTATTGTTCCAGAATACAAAGCAACTTTTTGGTTTCATTGTTGCTAATGGACACAATGGGTCTTTATAATTTACTGAAGGACGCCCCGCAAATCATTCGCGCAGTTTCAGTTTTAATTTCTTTTAAAAAATACTACTATCTAGTCTTAGAACTAAAAGAAATAAAATTAAATACACTTCACGCCTTTAATCCCTAAGAGGGGTATGCAGAGGCACTTGCTAAAGCAAGTACCCACGGTTCACCAAGCGTACTTAGAACTATCACTCGAAAATTAACGTTTTTCTCGTATATTTATTTATTTAATACTTTATTGCACTAAAAGTACAAAGGGAGCGAGTGAACATAATACTAAAGTATATAAACTTCTACCGTCCTTTTCACCCGAGGACGAATTTTGATAGATCCTTTTTTGTCTCACGTGAACATCATAAAAGGAGCCCTTGTGTAAAAATTTTTGACCAGTTTTATATGGTCAAAGGTTTGGGTTTGTGTTCCGCGATGAAGATCCAGTAATGAATGGATCAGTCAGGACTTTGACTTTTAAATATGTATATCGATTATTATTGACTGTGTAAAGATATATGCAATTTTTTGAAATATGTTATTTGGTGTTGCGGTTTCTGTTTATCGAGTGAAGTTTAACTGATTTAAATTCGGTTTCTCGAAACGTAATTGAACAGCGCAATCAAAATACTTGATCAATGCTGTGATTGGTTAAACAACAACCACCAGCCCATCCCAGCGCTATTATTTTGTTCGATCGTTGTCAAATTGTATGGAATCACGAAATTGGTGATTAACAATACAAAAACTACATATAGTTCATTTGCTCATAAAATATACTTATGAGTCTGTAATTTTGTAGTGGTTTCCACTCATTTAGTTAGTAGTGTACCTACTACTAACTAAATGAGTGGTAAGCTTAAGTGAATTAAGCTCCTTACATGATACGCGATGTTAGGTACCTACATATTATCTACAGAAGATGACGTCATGGGAATGTTGGCAGTACATTATGAAAAGAGGTCAAGAGCTCAAGTCTACCACGTTTAAAATTCTATTAGAATTGCTTACAACATATTAACCATTGGCATTAAGTAATATTACATTTTTTATATTCCACTTGAATGTTTTTATGAAGATTCGTGTTCTTCTGCCTAGCCCCCGACCGAATAGGAAATCCGTTGCGATGCAAATGGCCAGCTCAACTGTTAGGTATTTTAAAGCAATCGTAGGGCATTTGACATTTGGGTTTTTTTTCTGACCCTCCTCCATCCCATGCCCTGCCTGCCTGAAGGGTTTACGGGCGAAACTTTGGGCCGATCGTCGCGCGCACGCAGTCCCGACTATAGGCCGCGACGGCGTGCGCGAGGCGTCCGACCCGACAAATTTGTGTCCCCACCACGATCAAGCCGACCAACAACCCTACTGGCACTAAACGGCACACAACGGCCACCTCGTACTCGGATCCAGACCACTGCGCCGACAGTGACAAGACTTGACCCGGGTTAATCCCACCACCACCCAAGTCCTACCTGCCTTTCGGCGTATGGGCCATTCTCTGGAGACGTGCGCTGTTGACCCGGGTTAACGAGTCAAGACAGTAGGACCCACAGCTTAACGCAGCCGACGCACGGTAAGATTGGAAACGTTCTCTTCGCTTAAAGGCGGTTACCCATTCAATCGGTGTATGCGATTAGTGTTGTTTAACTTCTCTAGAGTTAATCGATCACTAAAACCAGCTAGGCTACGAGCCCTTCGTCATAGATCAGTACGTGAGCGGCCGGAGTATTAGAAAGAGAACACCTATGAAATATTTATTAATATAGAATTCAGTCAGTAAGTTTGTGTATTGGAAGAAATATTCATATTGATTCACCTTTTAAGTCTTCTCTGGTCCGTATTCAAGACCAGAACTAGCCAAATCGGTTCAGCCATTTTTGAGTTTTAGCGAGACTAACGGACAGCCATTTATTTTTACATAGTAAAGATATACTTACCTACTTATGTAAATAATACAAAGTTGTAGTAGCCGTGAATATCAATAGTAAACTTTTGTCGACAAGTAAAATATAGGTGATTTTCTTTTCGGTTGCGTAACTTGACTTTGAAAGGTTGTGTGACCTAAAGAGGTCATTTATGAGGCGTATTATGATAAGCAGTTCCGTTACAAATCTTTGTCATAATTTTGACACAGATTAGCCTACAGCCACATAAGTCTTACAAAACACATTGAGAATCTGAATTATGCCTGAAATCGACCCTCACAAATCCTTCTTAGGGCGGATCCTTTGTTTTTGTTTCCCGAAACCCACTCTGAATCAATCCTAAGGATAAACATAAGCGTAAGAACACAGTTAAAAACAAAATATTTAAATCCAGTAGATTTTTCAGAGTGTATTTCGGGAATGACTGCAGAATCTATTTACATAACCACTGTCAACAACAGACAACAAGCACAAAATGTCCACGAAGCGCAAAATAAAACGACATTACAACGGGTAAACATTTATTCAGTGACTGCATTCATCTGGTATGGAGTGTTGACTCATTGCAGGTCTTGCAGGTGGGAGACGAGGTGTAGAGGGGTGAGGGGGAGGAACGTGAACACAGACAGACAGAAATGCAAAGCGCTACCGCTCCGGAGAGCAGTTGCCACCAGTGGAAAATAGGAAGAAATAAAAACGAGAAAACAGCGAGAAATATAGAGGAGCGACGTTCAAGATAGACTTATTTTTTATTTAGGAACTTTTTAAAACTTTTCATCTTATGTCAATTCGTTTCCATATAACAGGCCTATTTATGGCTTTATCTTGTAGGCACAATATTACAACTTTCTAGTTGATCGTGGCACGTATTCGTTTTACAAATAAAACAGTATGTTGGATTTTCAGTTAAATATCTAGTATAGGAATTAGATAGGCTTACGTCCAGCAGTGGATGATTAACAGATAATTCATTGATTGATTTAGCATAGTATCTTAAAATAAAAAAGTACGTCGCTCCTCTGAAGTAAAACAAAACGAACAGAGACCATTGAAACAGGCAGAACACAGAATAGAAAATAGAAGGAAGATAGAACGTACAGGTGGTTTGTCTGCTCGTGGTCATTGTTGTCGCTGGCGTGTTGCGAGCCGGAGCGCCGCAGCCGCCAGATGGCGTGACGCGCGGCCACCAACCGCGCAAACCCGTGCCGCGCCACACTAGGGCCTACGCGCGCATCTCACGCGCACACCCACCAGCACACCGCCCGAACCGACTATAGCTCACGCACACTCAACAAGTGACGGACCAACTTTACAAGAACTCTACCTCACCTCCGTTACAATTACTCAGTATTACTTACAATAAACAATCTACGAGCAAAAAGCCTGCCTAATAAAAACAATACTATATCGTATATCACAACCGAATATCACAAAAGCGGGTGGCAAGCGAAGCTTAGTGGACGGCGGCTTACGTAACTAGGCTTACAAACTACAAAATTTTTGTATAAAGTGTGCGAATCGATGATCACAGTACGAAAGCATTAAGTCTATAATATGTTTCTAGAGTGTGGTTATGTAACGGAGTTGTTATTTTCTGGTGGTTGAAGGGGGGGTTGGGATGGATACGCGCGCGCGTGGTGTAGGTCGGGCGGGTACTGACGGAGCCGGCTCCCCCTCCCGCCTGCTGGTCACACCCCCCCGTCCCACTTGCCCCGCACTTCCCCTCCAGGTTGACGTTCGCGTTACGAACTAATATTCAGATGCCATTTTTTTTTCTTCTGCGTGAAAGTTCGGACTTTGAAGGCGCGGATGATACGAGCCAGTTACGGGGTTTGAGGTGGGGTCGGCACTTTTAGTCGCAAGGCTAATACTCTGGCACCTGGCGCCGACGTTTTTATTACACACCCTGTTGCGAAAGCTGATTTTCCTTCGTCAAAAAGTCCGTGATATCGTTATGACATTATAAAGTCTGTGTTAAACTTCTAAAATAGATTTTATTCACTTGATATCTCAAAGGAATTTCGTTTTACAGAAACATTTTATTTTATAACACAATACACGCAATACAGATTCTAAACTTTGTCTGAATATTTTACTACAAAAGTGTTATAATTCAGTTTTTGGGCAAAATCAAATAAGTAAGTATAAATATTCAGTTTTCATTGTAATAATACGAAGACTACATTTCGTAGTTACATCTCATTCATTTATACAAAGGTATAACGAAGTCCAGAATAACATGCTGTCAAGTATATTATAAACTCCGATAACATATGTTTTAACAACCATATAGATATCTTCTAACGAAGTAAAATAATTTCCATCGTTAAAATGAAAAAATAAAATAAAACTCCATAACCGACCAAAAAACCTAGTTCCAACTAAAGACGATAGTATTATTTCGCAACTATACGTAAGAAATGTGTAAATATACACAGGCACCTAAAACGAAACAAACAGCACCATCTATCGGCGAGTAGCGGAACAACAGCGAGCGCGACGCCAACACGTGACACGAGCGCTTCACTGGCGCCCAACGCGGGGTCGCGAGTTGTAACAAACAAGAATGAGTACAGTGTACTGCTGAAGACACCTACACCGCGATTTAGAAGCGACTCTTGTGATCAAATGACGCTCCCCGCCCTTGAACGAAACAAGCGCTTTTGTTGCGAAACACAAAAGATGCCGCTTTTTTTTTGTATCGGCCCTCGACAATAGGGCAGCTTAAGGTTATTTATTGTTTTTTAGCCAAGAAACTTTTTCTGAAGCTCTCAATCAATGAAATGTAGCAGAAAAGATTATAAGAATAGTTCAGAATATTCACTACATCGGTATGACTACTCTATTTTAATATGCTATTATACACACTTTGTTGACTAAACAATCTTTGAAGCTGAAATGAAAAGGTTACTCTAACTATTATATTAATTGCATAATCATTATCATAATTTTATTTAGACTTTTTTTATACAGGATGTTAAAATAATAAAAAAATACGCAATATACAGCACAGTACATTTTATTACTGTACATAAATCCATGTGGTGACAGTGAATAGAATTTATGTGTCCAAACTACCAACCAAGCCCAACCTTTCTCTTCTTCGAGGTCGTGGTCAGGCGACCGAGGGAACTCTCCAGAGGGGGGCACGGGCAGCAACGCTCTCTGTGAGTTAAACCACAACATCACTGCAATCGCTAACCCGCCTGCCAAGCATGACGATTATTAGCATTTCCTCCCAACTGATCATGGGAAGGCTCTCGCCCAGCAGTGGAAGTCATGTGACGGATGATAATGACATGACACAATAAGTATGGAATATTATTATAAAGTCATGAACAAATTGCTTACTTTGATACTTTCAAACTGAATTCATTAGACAATCACGTGGATACAAATCTGCACAGAAATCTAAGGCCCGAGTGTGAGTTTACGTATTTTTACGGAACGGAAACGGAATTATTGCTTCTGCTATTCTTTCAATGCGTAGCCCCATTTCAAACTTCTGTAGTAAATTAGAACAGGAGCCGCTTGATCTACGACCTGTTTAAGTTACATGATGTGACGGAGATAGCACTAAAAGTGGTATCTCGCTCTCTGCCCCTAATAGATTCTCAGAAGGTTCCGTAAATGATGTACGTAATTTGTTCAGAATTGATTTATGCATTATAACAAAGTAATTATACGACAAAGTGTTTTCATCACAAGTGAGAAGCAGCAGTCTCCCCTAAGAAAGCCTAATTATAAATTATAATTTGTACATTCGCCCCTCCGACAAAATACGCTGATACCAACCGCATGTTAAGATACTTTGTAGGACAAATATTTGACAAAACGGTAATTGTTTCTTTATGAAGTTACTGGAGGACGCTCCGCGGCTTCATTCGCATAGTTTCAGTGTTTTGTACAAATGATAACACACTTTATTTAGTGACGCGTCCCACAGGATGGGGATAAAAAGTAGTCTATGGCATTCTCAGGCATAACTGCATACCATGTTTCATTTAAATCTGTGCAATGGTTTTGGCGAGAAAGTGGAGACAGACAGACATACAAAGTTACTTTCGCAATAATAATTGTAGTATAATATATTAGTATATTTTGCCAGTGTAGATTATAAGTTACTTCACCATTTTTTCACACAATGATTTTTTTGTTCTTATACTCATTGATTTTGATAAACTTCTTATTAATATAATGGGGAATATTCAGCGCCCCTGTTTCTGTTAGTTGTGACAGATGGCGCTAGTAGCTAGGGGGACAAATGTCAACGAAATTACTTCAAGCAGTCCGTATTGAAGGCGACAGTCATTTTTTTATTGTTTGTCTACATATTACAAAAGTGTCTGAAGTCTAAATAACTCACCCAAATAATAAAAAACGCACTAAAATATAACTGACAGAAGTCCCCCTGGATATCTACTAGCGACATCTAGATAAGAAACTTTTGGAGTTTGAAAATTCCCCATTAAGTCATACGTCTTAAATGTTCAACGTAACGTAGCTCACTCACTCACAATACTCGGCCCCATAGCGGTAAAATAAATCAACCACGCTTCATTTTCACTGAAAAATACTTTCAACAAAAAGTATTCATGAGTTGTATTGAAATGAAGGCATTTCCAATTGCGAAACTTGTCCGTTGCCATGGCAACAAGTAATTCTAGAAATCTCCACGAGGGAGGCCGGGCTCTGAAACTAGGCCGGATCCGGGAAACAACGGCGGTTCGCAGACATAATTCAAAACAAGGGGAACTTTATAGCTCTTCGTATATCTGTTGTATACGATGTTCTACGTATAAAATATTGTGTAACATAATTAAGAAATTACTTGTAGGTGAGCGAAATGTTTGAACTGTTTTTTTTTTAATTATTATGATATTATATGTATATGTGAAGATATAGATTTCAGCGCACGTTTACCACGGCAACATTATTAACCCACATGTAATAAAATGGTGAAGGACAACATCGTGATGAAACCCGCACACCACAAGGTGTGTGAATCCTCTAACGGCCATGGGCTCACCCCCTGTCACGTTGGGTTAAATACGCTTGGTGAACAGTGGGCATTTGCTTTTTAGGGCATGTGCCTCTGCCTACCCACTTTAGGATTAAAAGGCGTGAAGTGTATTTATTTTATTTTATTAATTTAATAAAATGTACGATGTGGAATTCATTGTTTTTTAACATGATTGCCGGGCAGTAGGTAGAGTTTAAAATTAGAAAATATTATTATTGTTTTTATAAAGGTTCCCTTTGCAAATGTATTAAGATCTGCGATGTTATGGCAACAAGATGCGACCTCACCGTTACATAAAATACCAGATGTAATGCAATAATGAAACACATATATCCGAATGTTTTTTCTACACTGCAAATTCAAATAAAAAGGCGACCGAATTGCTCAAAGCGATTTATTCCTAAATTCTATGAATTATTGCTATCGAGTAAATTTACTTAACCATTTCGGGGACACTTCTTGCTAGTCGACGTGATAACAATAAAACTTGTATTGTGTCAATTTGAGTGCCCACGAAAGTATTAACACTAAAATAATATACTACACACATATCCGAGGTATGAAAAGATGTATGAGGAGGTCGTGTATGAAAAGATGTATGAATGTAGATGAAGCGAAAGGGATATGTCAGGATCGTGACAAATGGAGATCTTTAGTCTCTGCCTACCCCTCTGGGAGACAGGCGTGAAGTGTATGTATGTATGTACACATATCCACGTTTAAGAATATTTTTACATGGTGTGTTAATTTCATTCGTTTAGTAACATCCATTCATTTAATACCTACTGTTCGATCATTTAGCTCATTCGTTCAGTGCAAACTTGTACGTTCTAGAAAATAAAACAGCGATCGGAGCGCCGTCTCTGATATTGGAGTCGTAGCCCTATCGCAATAGAATCGCGACAGAAAATAGATCAATACGCTGCACTGGTGCTCTTGTTTACTTCATTTTATTGTTTACGCTTTTTTCTCTGAACAAATACAGCGTTGTACTCTATTTCTACATATGTCCCAGTTTGAACGTGCTGTATTTTGATGTTTAAATATCTTGTTCATTTACATACAAATTTGTCCTAACGCCTGCGTCTCAGAGGGGCAGGCAGAGCTAATACACCACATACTACGATCATGACACCACATCCACATTCATGATGGTGTTTTTAGTACTATTTTTTACTTTGCCCTTGTTTAAGACCGATTAGTTAAATTAGTAAAAAATATTTAAATTGTAACATACTAAGATCAGACAGTTTATTAGATTTCTGACTTTGGTTACTTGCTTTACTTACACAATGCAGTTAAAGAAACAGAAAATAAACCGAATGAGGGTAGATAAACAAATACAAAAGGTTAACTACAGTTCCTGGTGGTGTTCCCATTACCAATCACGTTATGTATTAAAAGTATGTGTTATCTACATATGCATGGTGAAACGAAAGTATTTGCTTAGCAAGTTAAAAAGCCATGAGACGCATAGTACCTATTCATCATCAGCCACATAACGTCCACTGCTGGACGAGGGCCTCCCCCAATGAGATCCGTCCTTTGGGGTGAAACGCCAGTAATCGCCACGCTTGGCAGGCGTTTTTGGGTTGGCGATCGCAGTGGTGTTGTGGTTTAACTCACAGAGAGCGCTGCTGCCCGTTCTCTGGAGAGCTCCCTCGGCCGCCTCTTACGACCTCCATGACGGGAAAAGTTGGGCTGGGGTGGTGACACATGTTTTCCATTCGCCGTCACCACACTGCATAGTACCTATTGGGTACGTGATATCCTGGTACAATATATAATGACTTTTCTCCAGGTTTGAGATATTCCTAGATATTTCACGACGTAGTGCCTATTTAGTTTCCATTTTAGTACTGCTACTATAATACAGATGGCAGCACGAGCAGCGGGCACATTCTCGACGAAATCTGTTTTCGATGACGGTAAAAAAGCTCGGAGTGTAGCAGATTTTTAGAGGATTCAGCTGAGAACCGAGAGTTCCCAGAATGGTGTTACGGTTTTAGAAGTTTTTTTAGAAGTACGGTGAAATAATCTAGATTCACGCGTTTTGAAGATGTCGGGGTAGAAAGTATCTTTCGTATCTATAGGAAAAAAATTTATCAACACAATTAATAAATCAAGTCCAAACACAAGAGAACTGCTGTAAACCGTACAGGAGTTCCCTTGACTTCCTTTCGGTACCAGATTAACTTGACCTTTATTAACCCACTTTTTACGGGAACAAATTATTGTCGCCAAATAAGCAGATTTTTGATAGTGAGGTTCATTTATAAGGTATATATCGTTGGAAAAATACTGAGAAAAATCTACTTCATCTGGTAAAGTCAGAAAATTGTGTTGTTTTAAAACGACGATAGTAAGAAGTGGGTTAAGTTGTAGCCTTATAACTTTATCCAAAAATTAACAAACGCACTATACCTGTCTACGATTTTCGAAAGTTCCTATGTCTGTATAAGATACGATACGAAGTCATTAAAATACAAACAAAACTGTGTAAGTTGATTTACGACAAATATACTTTAGTGCAGGTATTTGATTACTATAGTATAGGGTAGTATAGTATAGTTACTGAGCGGATGTACCTTATGAACAGCGCTGAGTACCTAATATCTCGAAATATCTTCCACATGTCCTTAACCAGCCAGATTACAAAATCATATGTATGCATTGCAATGCAGCGCATATATATATATTTTCTTCTTATTTATATACCGTCTTTAGTTTAATAACTATGTGGGATCCAAGACAGAAGGCTAGGCCCCCCCGGGATCTAGCCCAGTCGTCACTGATTGAGCTATTGTCTATTCTGGATGCCGCTGTAGATCCTGGCTCTAACAAGAATCACAATGGTGGGAAAGTGGGTGGAAATATCCCAGCCAGATTACAAACTTGACTCGTCTAACTTTACATAGGTAATATCTCTTCAAATAAAGGATATCTTGAGATTCAGACATGTAAAACCCAACGCGGCAATCTCCACGTTGTGGCAAAATAAGCTGTGAATTGCATTTTGAGTTATATTATAATATACTAAGAAAATACCGGATCTCAAAATGGAAATATCCGATAGGAAACAAAAGAAAAAAGTAGAGATCATGTGAAATGCGACAAAATTAAATACACACATCAAAAGTGTCTAGGGATCAAGTACATTTTAGAAGATTGCATCAAGAATATATTTTACAAAAACTGAATTCATACATAAGTAATTTATTCAAAATGTGGCGATAAGTAATTGTTACAAGCATGGGGAAATAGGTAGGAGATCAATCCAGAAGATTAGATTTGATTTAAATAAATTAGATTATTTTTAGAGCTAAAAATGTTCTTGATCCCTAGACACTTTTGATGTGTGTATTACACCCAATGCAGAAAAAATGTTTTTAATTATGCTTAAAGTGAAGATTGTTTGGTTTTAAATACGTCATTTAAAAACCTTTTATTTAACATCAAACCGTCAAACAAACACTGACATAATAGTGCCAGTGACAACTGCGAAAAACCAACTTAAATCCTTTCCAAAGGTTCTTTCACACTAGCATAACACATGTCGCTTTGCTTTCTGGGGCCTCTAATTAGTGCCAGACCCTTGAAGTGAGGGCCCTCCGCGTAGGCAGTTGCTTTGCACTCGCTCGCCGTCAGTCTTGTCTACTCCGCCTATGTTACACGTGAGAAAAAACGACCTTAGTGCTCCGTAATAAGGTAGTTAGTGGGTGTCACTTGGAGATTTATTTCGTGGCTAGTACCAACGCTGGCCCGGCTCTCGGTCGACTTCGTTTACATAATAGGCAACCTTCCTACTATTCTTTTTCGTTTTTTTTATTCCATCTTACTTTTCTTTTCGTCTACGTGATAAGGATTTACTTGTGAGTTTTACGTACTTTTTATTAGTTGATCGTTTTAAACAGTCGAGGAGTTTAGTTGTATTGTAAAATATATTGCCTATTTATAGAAAAATAAGCGGACTTCAACCAGGACCTAGTACCTAGTCGTCCGGCCCCTATAATTTATTAAATTACCCACGGTATAACCGGTCTGGCATCATCAAACTCTGACTTCCTTTTCATGGGTCCAACTTTAAAATATCTTCTTTAAAACAAAAAAGAATCATCAAAATTGACGAAGTAAACCGCGAACAAATATAACCTAATTCATATTATTTATACGGTCGAATTGAGAAATGCTCCTTTTTGTAACTAAAAAAACATTCAGAATAAGCTTACTATATTTATAGTGCTAGGTCTATAGGGTGTCTTAGGAAATACGAAACGCAACAAAATCCGTTCATCATCATCAGCAGCCCGTATTTGTCCACTGCTGCACATAGGCCTCGCCAATTGCACGCCATTTGATCTGTTTTCGACTTCTCGCATCCAGCTTCTGCCAGCCATTTTGCGCATATCATCAGTCCACCTTGTCTGAGGGCGTCCAACACTCCGTTTGCTGAGACGAGGTCTCCACTCGAAAACTCGTTTGCTCGATGACTTTGATTCTCTTTCGCATCACTTCATTTCTGATGCAATCCTTCAGAGAAACGCCGAACATAGCCCTTTCCATACCACGCTGTGCGACTTTGAGCTTGTGGGCCAGCCGTGCCGTCCATATCTCAGCTCCGTACTATAATGACATTATTACAGGTAGGACACACTGATCGAAGATTGTCTTCAGATAAAAACTTCAAAACTTCAAAAACATACTTCCCAAATACTGCCCAACCCAGCTGAATTCTTCTGTCTACTTCGAAGTTGTTTCTACCCAACTGCAATGTCTATTCAAGGTAGTTAGTAGTTATTTTTTAACAACTTCGAGAATTTTCAAATCAGTTTCGTTGTTTTAAAGATCTAAACCTACATAGGCTCAGACAGGAGGAGGCGACTTGGACTTGGGTTTATACCATGTATTCTATCTTAAAGTATTCATTCAAAATTATCAACCAGGATTAGCGTTAGGCAAAAGTAGTGCTGCATGTCATACAAACATACGAAACCATTTTATTGGTTCCACAGCACTGTAACGTCGTCACCTAATCTCGGATAATCCGTCGGTGCCGGCAAACTCTTAAATGACTTGGCCCCACCTTAGCTCTTAAAACTTGCGTTCTCTCTTTACTATTAGCAAAGTTGTGGCAAACTTATCTGCTTTTGCTTAAGGTAAATTTTATGGATATTTACTCAGAGTTGCTTTTGCTTGTTGTTTCTATCGTGTGGATTGCAAAATCGCTTTTATAAAAAAATAACAATTTCAAAGCGCAGTTTTATGATACACAGTGAGTGTGAGTTTTAGACACAAATAACAATGAAAAGAGAAATGTTATTTCAAAAGGACAACAGAATGGTTCCCAGCAAATGACAAGAGATAACGTAGCTCCAGAGAGCGTTGGATTGACGAGCTGGTGTCTCACAATAAAGGATGGTGGAACGCCGCCACATTTTCCCAGCAGCTCCCATCGTTAATAATAATAAGTTCACCTGGTAAATGTAGTTATTGGTGAGATTCAATAATTATTCAAATTCAGATGTTTGATTGAACTCTAGTGTCCGAATACGTTAATGACCGCCATGGTCGGTAGTCTGGGCATTTGCCTCTAGAACGTTGTTCGCGGACATAATGCTGAGCCAAGGCAGTTGTTCTGTGTGTCTGGGTTTTATTTGTCTATGTACCTATGTATTTTAAAGTATTTATTCAAGTATATCAGTCTCTTTCACCCATAATGCAGGATATGGGTGAAAGAGACTGATATATAAGTATATAAGTGGCGTCAGGTGGCCGTCTGTGAAAATGTCCTGGCAATATTTATTGATTAACAAGCTGACCCGGCAAACGTTGTTTTACCAATATATGTTAATAACAGTGTTTCTCTACTATTATATGCATGTATTATACATATAAACCTTCCTCAAAAATCACTATATCCATTAGAGAAAACCGCATCAACATCCGTTACCTAGTTTTAAAGAAGAAGACAAACAAACAGACAGACAGCGGAAAGCGACTTTGTTTTATACTATGTATTGATATTGATATTCCAAATAACATCTTGTTTTCCAAATAGTTCCATTTCACCGTATTAAAAGTCTGCTGTTTCCGTTTACCAATCCCAACGTATTTGAGACAGGCGTTACGCATATTATTAAGTAAGTACAGGTCCGCACAAGCTATGTCCAGCAGTGGAACTCCTTGTCAGCCCACTGTTGACAAGGCTGATTACGCAATATTTACGTTAAGAAATCATTAATTAATTTACAATACATTTGTACTTAGTCGACTTGTTGGCAATTTAACACAACCTTTTGTTCATAAATTGTGTCGAATTAACTTCGTGCAACGCAACAAAACGTCAAGAAGTTCACTGTAGAAACTTGGAGAAACTTTAATAATAGAAACATTACCTAACATTCTTCGTCCCCGAAGACGGTGCGAAACTCGACCCCTTCAGCTCCCTAAAGTGTTGCCAACATAAAATATTCATCGGCGAATGAAATAAGCCTACCTTTAAAGAGGCGTATTGGCAAACAGCTCACCTGGCCGTGATCGCCTTTTTCTGGGTCAAGGTCTCGATAGTTTTTCAGCCAAAGTGGGCTTAGATTTCCGCACTAAATGAATTACTTTGGCAGGTAGCCTTCGCGCGGGAATGTATAAACGCATCAATCAAAATTTCCACTTGGAAGTTTCTAGGCTGTTGGCCGACTGAACTTTCTTTGATGAGTCTAGAGATGATTAAAACCGATTTCTTATCGAGAAGGGTTGATAAATCTGCCAGTTTGTAAGGATGTGGGCGTGGGCCAATAAATTTAGCAGTAATTGGATGATGTGTTAAATATTATCTTCTAACTAAGTTTAATGGATTGTAACAAGTAAACCAATTTGAAAATTACAGTAAAGTACAAGCCTTTAGAACGTGCACAGAGTGTCTTATGCAGTATATTGCAGTTTTAATTAGGCACATTAAAAAAAATTAATAAATATATATATTGTACATACCTATATAAAATCGAAAGAAAGTAAAGCTTCTCAAAAGCGAAAAAGTTTTTTTTTTACAAACCAGTCCAATACACAGCACATTAATCGGCACAGAAACAATCAAATATTCATCTGTAAAAATAATATACGCGTTTAATATAGTTGATTTAGGAATAATGGAGAGTTCTTGAGAGTAACTCTGCACTCATAATTATCGTTTCAATTCATCCAACTCCTATTCCGTTAACGAAAAATGTACAGTCCCTTGATCTACCAAGAAGTTAACTGTTACATTAGCTTGGTAACGATATGTGATTTAGTATTGGAAGTAATTTAACCTTTACATTTCCAGTATATCGTGACTCTTCATTGCGTGAAAAAATACTCTATATAAGGGTCTAATTAAAGCGAGACTGTGGCACTCAGATTAGGAAATATTAGGTCGATTTCAGAATAGATCTTCTCTGGGATTGCCTTTTAAGAATAGGTACCTTTTAAACATGTGTGTGAGAGAGCTGATCATTTATCTAGGTTGTATTTTAGATATTGCTATTTTTAAATCCGAGCTAGCTGAGCAACGGACAGGCTAACTTTTTTCTGCCACAGTAATAAAGAAATTGAATAATAATCGTTGGCTAAATGTCAGACCGAACCGAAGTGCCCACAATTTTTGTGGAATAAACTCCACTAAAACTACGAAATGAGAATTTTATATACTAGAGAATTTAGTCGATGAGTTCGTAGCGTTTGATAATAAAATAGAGATAGAATATATCAGTTTGATCCAAAATGGTCTAGATATTTTGATGTTTCAGCCGAAAATGACTTAACGATTATCCGAGATGTTAAAGGATTATGGGATAAATACATCCTATCACAAATACCGTTTATATAAACAGGGTAATGCAGAATCAGAATCCTAATATGATGAACGTGATAGGTAGGATTTTTTTTAATGAAACGCGTACGGAAATTATAACTCAATATTGTTAAGTATGTATCGGCACGAATATAAACCTCGAACTTATCTTTGTTAATTTACTCAACGTTTCAGTCCACTCGTGACCACGATTGTGTCGAAAATGGTTTTATCTTGTTGTGCAATAATGTAAATAAGTAACTGCGTTCAAAACCTAAATTAGAATTACAAAAAAAAAACAGAACAACGACAAAACTATCCAGAAATGTTGGTCACTCCTGTTTTCATATCACATTTCCTTGTCATATCTGGTTGTATATTTTGTGTGAAAAATGGTAGAGCACCCCTGCCTTGAGGCAACTGGCGCACACAACGTGACGTGAAGACTTATCGCGTCGGGCTCCCTAGGGCGGGCGGGCGCTAGGGCGGGCGGAGCTGTCACTCATGCTCGTGTCGCTAAACCAATACCAATGTTTGACTACCACTGGCTATGTAGGTACCATGCACTCTATTCTTTAAGATAGGTTAAAATAACCTCGATTTTGAAACTAAACATAGTTAAAACGAATAATATAATATGTAATCATATGTTTTGCAAATATACACAGATTTTAAGTGTTTTTATGGTATTATATGCATGCTTAAGAAATACCTTATTTACTATATAGATAATCGCATTAAAATCTGTTGCGTAATTTTAAAGGGCTAAGCATACACGTAACCTGCAAAAAATCACTTTCAGAAGTAAGGTCGCCTCTTATAACTTTACCATTGTCTCATAAGTGTCCTCCAAATTATACTGCGCAGGAAACATGAACTCTGGCAAGTCATTCCATATCCTGGCCGTTCACACTATAGGGCCTTACCAATAATGGCGGAATTGCTATTTGCAAGATATAAAAAGTCCAACTTAACTTGTCAGTTGTATGTCAAATACGGAATAACCAGTTTAAGTAGACCTGTAATAACCGTTGTATAGTTACAAAGTATTATTATCACAAAAGTCACATTACGTTCATCTTAAGACATATACCAGTATCTTTAGCTTTTAGTTATGTGATCGTTTATTGGAATACTTATTTTGGAAAATACTTTTGTATTTTCTGACGTTTGGAAATGACAGGTCGAGAAGAGGAGAAAACATAGTATAACTTTTATATTATTAAGGCTATATTTGGCAAGTATTTTGGGCTCAACTTACCCAACCCCAACTTAGTTATTGCCTACTACACGAAGCTCTTATGATGTAGAAAAATATTAATAGGAAGTTCGAATATTATAATGTGTGAAGTACCGATGATGGCTCGAAACACCTAAATTACCTTATCATTTCAGATTAAAGTCGAGTGCTACGTAAACCAACTAGCAAATGGGGTAATTTTCTTTCACGCTATTCCTGACAAGAGAGAGAGAAGTAGAGAAACAGAGAGAGAGGGATTTATTCGATCACAACAAAAAAAAAACACGAAACAAATTTACAACGGAAACAAGAAAGAACATTTTAAAAGTAATAAAAAAAAATAAAAATAAACACTTCACCACTTATCCAAGAGTAGCAGAGGCACTTGCTATGCAAATACCCCAAATAAAAATGTCTGTGTGCAAAAGCAGGCTGCTCAGCAGATGCTGCGATTGCACCCGCATGACAGATTTTAGAGCTAAAAACTGTCATTACTGTGAAACTTTGTTTGAAAAATTCCCCATTAAAGTTGATACAAGGTCAGTTTATGTTAGTTTTACTGTAATTTTTTCATGTCAAACCGATGATTCCCGATGAATAAAAATTACGGCTTTTTTCAGTTTGAGGGTGATCGTAATTATAAAAGCAATTACGAATGAATCATTCATTCATCGTTTTAAAGTGTCAACATTTTAGAACGAACGCTGACCAAATTGCGCTTCGTCATTTTTGTAATTCGTCAATATCATCAACTTACATGTTTAAACTTTGAGTGTTTCGTTCGATATCGAGCATATTTTGCAGGTATACGTAATGTTATCGTTTTCAAACTGGCCCTTAGACGAATTCATTATAGATGTTTACACCTTAACTTTTCCCCTTGAATAGAACTAAACTGAATTTTAATTACCATTGAGCGTCGGTGCTCGGATTGCAGATAATTAGGTTAAATGTTAATATCTACGGCTTTATGAATTAAAGAGGTCAATAATCTCCAGTGTTAGCAAAATATTTTTAAAGTCTCGCAATTTAGGTATATTAGGAATAAAGGCAACGTATATAGGTATTTTCAGGCAGCTATTTAAAAAAAAAGTTGCCTTGATGAAACATTTTTATTTTATTTAGATTCACAAACAACAATAGAATCGCATGAAACTTATAAAAACATTGTAAAATAAATAAAAATTTGAGTACAAGTCGCTCATGTTATTGTGAAAAGAACCCTTAATAATAGTAATAAGATTGTTATTTCAGCAGTTATTGCAATTAATGAGCCATGTATTTCCAATACCATGAACCGCTAATTACAAAACATGGTAGGTATGCACCATAGGCAATTAAAAGTTGTCTTATTTTGTTGGTGTTATTCGCAAAATGTACTTTAAAAAAAAACATACACTTCACGCCTTTTTAATCCCAAAGCGGGGTAGGCAGAGGCACTTGCTAAAGCAAATGCTTACGGTTCATCGAGCGTATTTAACCCAACGTGACAGGGGGTGAGCCTATCGCCGTCCATAAAGAACTAAAGATAAACAAACAATGTTGTACAGTTTAGTTGTGACAGATGTCAAAAATACCATTGGGTTATCGCTGGTCATTTTCATTAAATTCAATTTCTGTTTGACTAGTCAAAATTAGAGTCCATGGTACGGCTGTTGTCCAGTAAAAGAACAGTACCTTAGTTTACTCGTAATACGAAACACGTACTAATATATACAGCTGTGTTTCATGTTCGCCCCGCATTTTGAATGCAAAGGGACTGTTTATAGAGGAAAGAGGGTAATATTCATTAATATTGTATTATCTGGCATTATTTTTTGTGTAGGTAGGTTTCTTGCAACATTTTTTTTAAAGTGAAAGGTACTTTGGCACGCATACCACAGTTCGTTGGCACGTAATAAAAACAAATATAATTTCCCGGGACATTTCATACACGGTCCTGACTTTTGTACAGGTGTACACATTTTACTGTGTGACAAGGATCTTTTGGCGCGCGGATAAATATGTAGTTTGCGACCCAATTTTTAAGAACGTCTGTGGTCCAGTTGGTCGGATACTTGACTTGTAACCGGGAGGTCCCGGGTTCGAGTCCGGCTACTGGACGTGTACCAATGGGACTCTTTTTCAGAGCCTATGAACGCAACGCAACGCTCGTACGGTGAAGGACAACATCGTGATGAAACCCGCACACCACAAGGTGTGGTGAACCCTATAACGGCGATGGGCTCACCCCCTGTCACGTTGGGTTAAATACGCTTGGTGAACCGTGGGTATTTGCTTTAGCAAGTGCCTCTGCCTACCCCTCTTTGGATTAAAGGCGTGAAGTGTATTT
>SJJU01011244.1:0-10109 GCA_012932125.1 Conopomorpha cramerella
TTCCGTATTGACGAGCCCAAAAACGTTCCTAAGACCATTGCTCGGGGTCCTTTTACACGTAATATAGGGGAGTGTATGTATGCATACAGTACTGAAAAGTAGATAATAGCGATGGTGAATAATTATATCAAAAAATAAGTGTGCCAAAGGTGTAATGCTTAGTCCAAAGTCAAAATATAGGTATACTTATAGATTTCTAAACCCAAAAAAAATGTTTTTTGTGAACAGATAAACACGAAAATCAAAATGTATTTCGAAATACAACCGAGAGCAAAAATACCGGGTCACACATAATTTAGTGTAGGTACACAACACATGTAAATATCCCGCAATCTAGGAGGGAATGCGAGAAAACTGTTTTCAAAAATCATAAATTTATTGTTGTCTTGTGTTAAATATTAATACTTTTAGAAGTACATCATTTATTGAACTTTTATTTATGACCCGGATTTTTTGCTCACGAATGTGTAATTAAGCACTTGCTCAATTCGATGACTTCATTATCTTGCACTGTCTAAATTGTACAAACTACACAGTACACGTTATTTTGACCATATGTCTAAGAGATGGCTGATCATAAGAAAAGAAAACGATGCCGATGGTCCCAGTTAAAAATGTCGGTAGTGCAATTTTAGGAATATGTACTTTTCTACACCGTTAGATTGGCGATATTAAGTTTTACAAACTTATACGTATATTACATCACGTAAAGGTACCAAAGATTATAAGCTGTTGTAAATTTGAAAAATGTACCACAAGTAGTTTAGTTTTAATATCCAAATTTAACTTGCATCTTCTCTCCTGAACATGTTCTTTTTTGTAGATCCGACTTTAAGAATTAAAAATTCACGAAAATACAGGCGAATAGGGAACCTTCCTCTTTAAGATGTCGATGGAAAAAAATCTCGGAATATCGGTTTCAATGTAACTTTATTTATAAATCACTAGTGGACGCCCCGCGATTTCATTCGAGTAGTTTAGTAGTACCTGCATCCCAAATTTCAAGCGTCTACCTTGAGCAGTTTAGATTTTTCATACAAACGTTTTATCCCGCTAATTCCCGTTCCCGTGGGAATTTCGGAAATTCCTTCCTTAGTGCGCCCCTACGGTAGCTAAGCTATGTTCCATTCCAAATTTCAAGTCCCTACGTTTAGCCGTTTGGGCTGTGCGTTGATATGTCAGTCAGTCAGTCAATCATTCAGTCAGCTTTTCCTTTTATATATTTAGATAATAGGGTAATCGGTGAAATGTCTGTGCGTGTTTCATTAAAAAACATATGTAACTTTATTTGTTTTGGGGGTAGCATGAGATCTACATGTTTGCTTAGCAAACGTTAATTCTATGTACACACATCAATAGTGTCTAGGGATCAAGTACATTTTAGAAGATTGCAATCAAGAATATATTTTACAAAAACTGAATTCATTCATAATTTATTCAAAATGTGGTGATAAGTCATTGATACAAGGGCATGGGGAATTAGGTAGAAAACCAATCCAGTAGATTAGATTTGATTTAAATAAATTAGATTGTTTTTAGAGCTAATAATGTTCTTGACCCCTAGACACTTCTGATGTGTGTATAATTTACCATGAATATCCGTCAAATAAATACCATGGAAAATCCCCCAACGAATTTTGTCAAAAAGGCTCTTAACTTGGTGAAAATTAAATCTAAAATGAGGGTTGAAACGTTAACGCTGCCGTTTTTATGAAAGGGGGAAATTCCGTCGCGTGTCTTGAATACGCTTTGCCGACGTCGCGGCTTACACTGTAGGTACATTCAAACTGTTAAATGCTTTATACATTCCTGGCTAAAAATATATCAAGATACACGAGAGACTACTCTTGCTCAAAAGATCCTAAAGCTAATGGGGAATTTGCTTTGACGTTTTTCTGACAGATTATTGGGCGGAAAACTGGCACTATTGTCAAACCTTCCAAACAAAGTTTGACAGTAATGACAGTCAAACTTTTTAACCGACTTTAAACAAAAGGAGGAGGTTCTCAATTCGACCGTATATATGCTTTTTTATGTTTGTTCGCGGATAACTTCGTAGTTTATGAACCGATTTTGAAAATTCTTTTGCATTCGACAGGGTTTACTTTCAAGATGGTCCCGTTAAATTTTTATTTTGGAAAGTATAACAGTCAAATTTTGTTTGTAAAGTATGACAGTAATGACAGCAAAGAAAATTTCCCATTATTGAATTAGTAGGTTCGTCCACACGTTTTAGTCCCAGAACGAGTAGGTGCAGATGAAATCACCGATGGGTTAAATACACCTTTTTTTGAGGGGGACTCCTCGGGGACAGCGAGCGGGGTAGTGTCGGACTCTTACCAGCTTAAATCCCACGATGACCTCCATGTCGCATACTGGGCGGGTCCTAGAAGTACCCGAGGGAATTGTGTCAGGACCGGGTTAAATACAAATATTTAACCCAACGTGATTGTTGGGATTCTCTTTCTACGACAAATAGGGATTATGCAAACTTCAAAATATAATATATAGATGGCGCTCTGATATTTCGTTCCAATTTCTCTTATTATGAAATTTTCGGACTTTTCGGCTTTTCGGCAGGTATAAAACCCTCATAACTAATCCCCCCAATACCCCCATCGCGTTTTTACAATACGACAGCCAGGAGAACGGCGAAACGTCATCCATACCAGGTGGATTTGTCATTCACGCGAACCAAACGGTTTGCGTCCTTGCGACTTGCCGGAGTCTGTGTTTCCTGCGCAGTACAGTCTGAAGGTCTTCAAGTCACTGAGGTGAATAGGTACCTAATGAACAATTGTGCTCCATCGTAGACCACATCGCTGCTTAACATCAGGCAGGATGGTGGTCAAACGCTTGTTCATAGTGATAAAAAAATGGTACTTAGTATGACTGATTTTTGGATTGTTGTGAGTATTTGTTCAGGCAGGTCTAGTGATTTTAACGACTGTTTAAATTGTGTTGTTATGCTACTCCTCCAACAAAATGCTACACAGCCGGTGTTTAGTGATAGCCCTAACAATATCACTCTAGAACATTCCAATGGCCACTTAAATTAAACAAACATCGAAGGAGTATTTGTCCACACGCGAGTTCGACGACCACAACACGATTCGCACTGACATTGGCCCGTTGCCAGCTTGTTATATTTTAATTGTGGAATACTTAAAAACAAATGCTACTACACCAATGTGGCCGGCGGTCCCGTAGGAAAAGCCGATGCGAAAAAAAAACTTTCACGATTTTTTCCATACCCACGTTCTTTTTGTATATAGATTTGAATTTGACATAAGTTGTCACTGTTGTGTTATTTTTCTTGGTGTTTGGTTTTTAGTTTTATCTCTATATTTTTATTCCCTTTACTCTTAATGTGTTAATATATCTTTTCGATACCAACGTCTCAACTTTAATTTCGGCGGTGGACCTGTGACCCTAACAATAAAGTGTTGGGACATGCGTTGTGGTGTATTAGGACTAGGTAAGGATTTATTTAGGCAAACTTCTGTTTGCTGTTCTTAGGAAGTCGCCTTTGTGATCAGTGTATGGAAGAAATACAGCTGATAGGGGTAAAATTTATATTTATTCACTCTTTAAACTTTCTCTGAACTTCCACCAATAAAGCGTTTGTGGTCCAGTTGGTCTGATACTTGACTTGTAACCGGGAGGTCGCGGATTCGAGTCCGGATACTGGACGTGTACCAATGGGACTCTTTTTCAGAGCCTATGTACGCAACGCAACGCTCGTACAGTAAAGGACAACATCGTGATGAAACCCACACACCACAAGGCTCACCCTCTGTCACGTTGGGTTAAATACGCTTGGTGAACCGTGTAAGTGCCTCTGCCTACCCCGCTTTGGGATTAAGAGGCGTGAAGTGTATTTATTTTTATTTTTTTTCCATCAATAATTCAAGACCAAAATTACTCAAATCGGTTCAGGCGTTCTCGAGTTACGAGTAGGTATAGCAAGACCAACGAAGAGCAATTCATGTTTACTTCGATAAGCAAAGGTTTGATCATCATCCTATCTCTGGTGTTCAACAGCGATAACTACGATGTACGCTTACTTGTTCTCACGTTTGAGATAAAGACGTTCAGACTTTAATGCGCAAAGACAAGTTGTTCCGAAACCTGGTGAACCGCAGTCCACACCATAAGAGGCGAAAGGATCCCCTAGTAATTTGCTTCCAGTTATGTTACAGTAGGTAGTATCAAATGGCTGCTGCTTCACATGTATGTTACTCGTACAATGTGTTAGTCTCCCTAAAATGTTACATTAACCCAATTATTAGTCCCAAGTTTATTTACTTTCAAAGTACTATCTTAATTCTTTGCCAACTTTAGTTAGAGCAATAAAAATATCCGCCTTTATTGCAAAAATAAATATTTTACAACAACACACACATTGCAATCATCCTATGTTAAGTACCTATCTAAAGAACTTGTGTTATGGAATGCAGACATTTTTTTTTCTTTTAAATACCTACTTACATAAATAAAACACCCAGACACATCCAACAAGTAATTAAAAGCTCATCACCCAAGTACCTGTCAGCGGTGGGAATCGAACCCACAAAAGAAATAGACAATGGCGAATTTTCTTTGACGTTTTTTTGACAGAATTTCTGGCGGAGAACTGTCATTACTGTCAAACTTTGTTTGGAAAATCTGTCAGAAAAACGCCAAAAAAAAAATTCCCATTGATCAGTGAACGAATGGCGTGGTCTTCGTTCCTCGTTCATTATTTACAAATAATCGAACCACGGTATCAAAATATTTTCATACTTATGTCAAGGGCGTGGCGATAAGTTTGAATAATGATTGTCCTTAAATCGCATCGCTGATAACTGATAACTCCGTTATCTTGTTGCATTCGCGTTGCTTATTAGTTTTTATCGGCCACTCTAATTCTCTAATTTATATTTCAGTACAATATGTACTCCGGCGATGTTTTTCATAGTTTTCAAAGTTTAAATACACCCTTCACGCCTTTTAATCCCAGAGCGGGGTAGGCAGGGGCACTTGCTAAGCAAACGCCCACAGTTCACCAAGCGTATTGAACACAACCTGACAGGGGGTGAGTGAGGTTTTCAAGTTTCCATCTGAAATTTACTGGTTTCGAAGTTTACTGGTTTTTTTTTTCATAGAAAATATTCTTCATATTTTTTTAATTGACTGCTAGTGATAAGCGAAAGCTGTGGATCCGCCATGCGCCTTAAGAAAAACATACAGGAGTGAAAGAGTAAGAAAAAAATATCTTCTGTAACTTACTGCGTATCAGGGTAAATCTGGATTCAAACTGTCAAATTAGTAGTGAAGGTGACAGTTCGGATTCAGAAGTACATCATTGTCCATACGTTTTGATGGAAAAGAGACAGACGGCCTCCTTAGCAAAGCGCTCCAGGAAAGACATGACAAGACATATCAGGCACTGCGATTGGTTGAAACAAGCAGAGTCGCACGATGTGTGACATAGCAGCCAATCACAGCGCGTAATTGTTCTATGTCGTGTCTTTCTTGATGCGCTTTGCTAGGGCCGCTGAGGGTGGTACGCAGCTTCCAAGTCTAGGTGTGTTTGCTCTGGCCATATATCGGATCTTTTCGAACGTAGGATGAGTACTGTGTGTTTATTAACTACACACATCAAAAGTGTCTAGGGACCAAGAACAGTTTTAGCTCTAAAAAAAATCGAATTTATTTAAATCAAATCTAATCTTCTGGATTGGTCTCCTACCTAATTCCCCATGCCTGTATGCCGCTGATTTCTCACCACATTTTGAATAAATTACGAATGAATTCAGTTTTTGTAAAATATATTCTTGATTGTAATCTTCTAAAATGTACTTGATCTCTAGACACTTTTGATGTGTGTATGAACGGAAGTCAAGATAATGTGTTATCATATTGAGTTAGTGTAAAGTATGATGAGAGAAAACTACGAAAACCTCCATCTATTGAAGGAAATACGCAACTAAAGTGACCATAGGATATTGTACTAGAAAATGTGACTGTAAGATAGGCGGCTGGGCGATTGTGATTTTTATATAAATTAATATAAATAACTGATAAAGATAAATAAAAATGTATATACATATAGCACGTGGTGATCTTGTATCGTGCTGTTTTGTTGGGTGTAAGTGAAGTGCTATAATTATAATAATATAACCGTTATATAGTTAAGGTATATAGCAATCTGAAAGCATCTATTTAGCATCCACTGGCAGGTGTAAAACCTCTGACGAAATACAACTAGACGCATAATAAAAAAGTCTAACCTAACCTAACTAAATTATTAGCTTCACATCAAAATAGGAACTAAATGCGTATCAAATCGCGATTCTGATGCAAATCAAAATGACTATCATCATCAGCCACATGACGTCCACTGATGGACGAGGGCCTCCCCCAATGAGATCCGTCATTTGGGGTGAAATGCCAGTAATCGCCACGCTTGGCAGGGGGGTTGAACGATCGCATTTGTGTGTAGTTTAACTCACAGAGACGCTGCTCCCCGTTCCTCTGGAGAGCCCCTCGGTCGTCTCTTTACGACCCCCCATGACGGGAAATGTTGTGGCTGTGGGTGGTGACACATGTATTTCTATTTCGCCGTTCACCACACATGGACTATACTGCATGCAAAAGTACCCCCAGCAATGGTCTTAGAGTTAGAGATAGGAGAGAGTCTTAGTGTTGGGCTCAACAATACGAACAACTTTTACTATGGCGACAATTCGAGGAAATTAAAAAAAAATACGCAAGTGATTTTTATTTACTACGGTTTATTAGTTTTCATTAAAAATCAACAAAATTATCAATAATAGTAATAGGGAAACAGTTCAGCTTTCCAAAACTGCCAGTGGAAATTAAATGGAAGCTATTTGTACTATTTCATAACATTTTCTTGTTTCATTTCTCCTAATAGTAATTAGAACGCTCAATTACTCACATTATCCCAGAAATTAATGTTTAAAAGTATATCAGCCCAACTCAACTGTACGAAACTAGTATTATATTATAAATGATGCCAAATTTTTGTCTAATGTTTTTCCATAAGATTAAATCCTTTTATATTTTTACACATGGCAAAACTTGTTCAGTGAAATTTCTATGACGTTTGTCTGACACATTGACTGTTCTCATTTCTGTCAATACTGTCAGTTAGTGTATTTCAGTCAGATGTAACGTGTCAAACAAATATCATGGAAAGGTCCACTTGCGTACAGTAAACTGGAATGATTTGCGACTTGGGGGTGAATGAAAACTTTCTCGTGGATTTTTTTCGAGTGATATCCGTGTTGTGTTTAGGCATATCCCATATTGTTCTCGCGATTTTGAATTCTGTTCTAAATGCCATAGACTTGAAAATTATTGGCCCGATGTGTGGTGACTGGTCTTATATGGACAAAGGCGGGTAAAAGATTAACGATACCACTAAAACGACACTTTCGAGAACAAGTATTTTTTTAAGCTTCTCTTCAATTTTTTTTTTATTTCATCGAATATTGTTTAGAGCATATAAGTTGTATTAATTCTCCCCCAAGTTGCATATCACTCCATTTCACGGTAGGTACTTACCATTATAAACTACACTCGGGAGCAAATATGAAGTGTCAAGTAAGAAAATTTTAATGTCTCGGAAGATAAAGACGGACAGATTGCCAGTATCTGAAATAAATTGTGCATGAGAGAAAATTTCATATACTTGAAATGAAAAAAGAATACAATCAAAAAGGTTACAGAAGTTGGTTAACTTACTCAAGCGTTTTTATTTTCCGAGATATTAAAACTTTCCTAATATAAAAAGACGCCCATATTTTTTGCTCAACAGTGTACTATCATCCAAACTCTTGAATAAATTGTCTTTACTCTCGCACCTATAATAAATCGTCTGAATTAATCGTTTGCATTTAACTTAGGGGTTGCTAGAATAAAAAAAATACGAGTATATCTAAAATCAGTTTTTATAAGAAAATAGTGATTGATGGAAGCGAGCAATTTATTTATGGTGTTTCATGTGACAGACAGAGACAGCCTTATCAGTGGAAAAAGGATAGCTCGCTACTTTTCTGTCGCCACAAGTCTTCTTATGAAAACTATAGTTTATATACCTAAATAAGTTAATATTAACGTAATGCCTGTGCGCAAAGCAAATTGACCAATTCAAAGACTTTATTTTTTCATAAAATTCTTGACTATCTGATTAATTACTTTATTAGTTATTCTGGTGTACTTACTAAAGATTCATCCTTTAATATGAATGGCAGATGCCTTTTTGTAACATGCTAATGTTGGAGCGTTAAGAACGTTTTATTTTATAAGAACATTAATGTTACTAGAAACTTTGTTAAAAAATCCAAGGGCCTTTTTTTAAACACAGTGAACAAGCATTTGACCACTATCCTGCCTCATGTTAAGCAGGGATGTGGTCTACGATGGAGCACACTTGTTCATTAGGTGCCTATTCACCAGTGGCGTGCACTGGCTTTTACGACAAGGTAGGCAGTAAAAGTAATCCCCAAGGATTGACACCTATGTGTAGGTAACTTGTCTACGAAATATCTACTCACCCACAAATCACAGGACCTTCGTTAGCCTATGACGTGGGTACAACAAAAAAGATCTAGCAATAACTCTATTATTAGGTGGGAAGCCAAAATACTAAATACTAAGGCAGTGTCTTTTTGCCTATATGGTGTGCACGCCACTGCTATTCACCCGCGACTTGAAGATCTTCAGTCATACTTTCCGAACAAAGTTTGACAGTAATGACAGTTCTTAGAACGAAAACCTGACAGAAAAACGTTCCACCCGAAACCTGTCAGAGTAACGTCAAAGAAAATTCCCCATTACATACTTACCCATCAGCTGATTGACACTTTATATAAAGAGCCACCTCTTTAATGGTGACTTTTCTTTGACGTTTTACTGACAGTTTTTCGGGTGGATAACTGTCATTACTGTCATACTTTCCAAACAAAGTAACGTCAAAGGAAATTCCCCATTGTCGTACGCGACTTTGGACGAGGTCGCGTACGGACATCTTATTGGCTATGTGCAAAGCGAGTAGTGGCAAACAGATAATGACCGCAGCGCACAACACGGCAGAAATTGGAAACAAATGCGGATGATCAGCTGTCAAATTGTTGATTGCATTAAAAAATCATAGCGAAGAAATGCGTTGTTAACTGTAAAAATAACGGCCTCAATAGCAAATGTACATTTCATATTTTCCCAAGAGCGTCCTACAAAATAGAACAACGAAATAAATGGATTGCTGCTGTGAAAAGAAAGAAGTGTTATCTTAGGTTTTATTTATACCTCTAGTATCAAAGAAAACTAACAATGTTTACATTGTTATTATTTGACAGCTTCCGCAAATGTTGTAAACGCTACGCGTCGCCACCGTCGCGCACATAGCCAATAGGGGAATAGAGGGGTCTAGAAGACGTGTGATTCCGTAAATTGATTTTTTAGGTACCTAGATATTGCAAACTTCAGGTTATTTTACTTGAATGAAGACAAATTTTACTGGAGGCGCTACGTGCTTTGTATTTGATATGAGAATAAAATGGAAATTAATACACGTAAGTTGAAACGCCGTCTTGTTATATTAATTTTACAATTTTGCGCTCGTGTCACACAAAACAGTCTCAAATAGAACAGGTCTACCAACCTGTCAATCTAGTTTCGCTTCCATACACGCGTCCGACTGTCTCCCGAAGAATTCTGGTTTTATATATATGAAAAAAAAGCCGTCGAATTGAGAACTTTTTCCTTTTTTTATGTCTGTTAATAACTAAGTATATAATATACGTAATTATATACCTACGTATGCAATGTTTAGTTAGACAAAAACTGACATGCATACAAATAACCATCAACGAAACCTATAGATATCATTTCAATGTAGAATTTGTGCTGTAAGATATTGGAGGAATAATATAGCACTCGAGCGAGAAAAGTACCTTATTACTAATTAGTAGAAATATTAGATAATGAATTTACACTTACATTTTAGCCGACTTGAAAAATGGTGGAGGTTCAATTCGTCGGTATTTTTTTACGTTTGTTATCTCAAAAAACGTCTTGGTGAACTGATTTTTTTTCCG
>SJJU01011245.1:0-14696 GCA_012932125.1 Conopomorpha cramerella
GACTGCAATTACCATAACTAGTTCACCTTTAAGATGCGCTGATGTACACTGACTCCGAAATGCCATTCGATTTAGTGACCACACATTTGTAGGTACATATAACCAACTTGTAATCATTATTGATCTCTTTCAACTACAATAGAAAGTCAAATGTAGGTGTCGGCTGATAGTAAAGTGGTATTAAACTTAATCCATCATGCATGCATCATATTTGCTCTTTAAAATTGTATCCTAGCCTACATTTGTGACATATACAATGGGAAATATAGGTAACAAAGAATTGATAAAGTCAAGGTTAAATGCAGTGTTGGGTAGACTAATGGAGGAAGTCTCAAATGCTTTGAAAAAATAAACTCATGCTGTAATTTTTACACAGTGCGACTTCAATATATAGTTGCTAAGTCTTGACTAACTCTTAAACTAAATAAGGATCGGGATGATCCCTACGGAAATTCGTCAAAGACGCTAACCTCCTTGCTACATAGTTACATAATTATCCTGCACTTTGTAACGTTTACTAGATGAAAAAAAGAATGCTAGAGTTAGGCAAAAATTAAGATTTAAAAAAAAAGGTCACGGTTCCTTCAGGATCATATCTACATCTCTAAATGCGTCTGAAAATACTGCCATATTCTGTATGTCGCCATTGTTTTTCTGACATCCCCTTAAGATTCCAGTAACTTATGATTCACGCAAGGCTATAAGCAATCAATTCTAGATACACATGCTAGTGATTGGAATGCTTTTCAAGCCATTTCCGTAAATACACAAAACAGTGTCATCTTGTCAAAGCTTTGACGCACAGCACATCTACTATATACGTACTAGATGTACCGCGCGGTGTTACTCGCGTTTTTTTTTTCATTCCTTCGTCAAGTAGCTTTTATTCGTTACAAACATCCATCCATACAATTCTTTCCTCCTTATAATATTATAACAAAGAATGCATTAATTTGGACCAAATTTGATTACCATAAAAACGGTTCTAGTGAGTTAATCTTAAAAGATAGACATATACCTGTCGTGGACATTTTTTAGATCATTTTAAGAGGAATAATTCTTTCATACATATATTTTTGGTATTTTGAACCGTTTTCGCAGCGCACGCAACGGAAGCCCTCAAGGAAGAATAATTTCCCCCGTTTTTTTCACATTTTCCATTATTTCTTCGCTCCTAATAGTTGCAGCGTGATGTTATATAGCCTATAACCTTCCTCGATAAATGGTCTATTCAACACAAAAATAATCTTTCAATTCGAACCAGTAGTTCCTGAGATTAGCGCGTACAAACAAACAAACTCTTCAGCTTTATAATATTAGTATAGATTTAAAAAATATATATTATAATCTCTGTAGTCTCGCTAAAACTCGAAATTTTGGTCTTGAATTATTTGTGCAGAGAAATTTTAAAAGGTGAATAAATTCCTACGAATTTTACCCGTTTTCGGAATGTGGCGACCCAAGTAGAAAAAAAACTCCTAATTATTGTTACATACTTGAGTTTGACAGATTTTCGCATTCCTGAAGGTGAATCTCACGATCATGGATCATGCAAAGGATGATTAATCGATATCTACCCTCATTTCGGTGTAGATGACAGGAAAATATAATTAACCTATTACTGCAGCAGTTTTTTTAGTAGCTCCTCTCGGTGTATCCGCTCTTGTTGGTTGGTACTGTGGGCCAAGAATCTCACCCTTGGGATGAGAATCACACGAATGTCATTAGACATTAAGGTTCATTTTTACTTGTCACGATAGCAACAACTCTGCCATAATGATCGTTTAGTGACACAGAAAGTGTCATCGAAACCGATGGACCATTTTCTTACACGTAAGGTCTTGTTAACTTTTCGGTTTTATGTGTTGCATCATCTAATTCATAAATAATGACTCATAGGTAAGTTATGAAAATCCTTTCACGTAAAACGCAGGTAATATTTGGTACAGTTTTATGCTCCAAATATTTTGGGTTACAAACCCAATTTGTATTGTTAAATTTCTTAATTAGTTAAGTAAACACATTCTCTAAGTAAAAGGCATTGAATTTCAAAATTTCATTTTTTTAAAGTTGCAACCAATTTGCAACCACCAACTGTGAATTAAGTTTTCTAATATTGTCACTAGATAAATATGAGAAACTATAGGTACTAATTAAATGATAAAAACTTTTATGTAGTCACATTGTCAACATGACCTACTTGATTTCCTCTTTGAGTAAAATAAACGCAACATTTCACATTTAATTTGCAACACAAAGTTAAGCAAACAGCAAACTTTCCTCAAGCCATGTGTGGCTTGGCTTGTTTCCAACAGTAGGAAGTGCAGAACTCCTGACACTGGATTATTTATTTTAGTGCACGCCTCTTTGTGTATTTTTCACAATTTTCGTTGAAGCCGAGCGTTTAATCTGCCTAAAGTGTTTTACATGATGAAGTATAGGACATAATATTTTTTTACAAATATTTCCTCTCATCTGTCTTTATTCAATGATCCTAGCGTAGATAGCCCTGTGACAGACAATGTCTTCGTCCTACAATGTCCTCATACAGTATTGTCCTAAAACTATAAATTCAGCAGTCTACAAATTCCATTTTTGCGTAGTCTCATGTCTCGATCCTAAATAGTCATCCTATACTATCCCCACCCCAACAGAACGACATGTAATAGAAAATTTCTTTCCAGAGTTGTTATGCATAAGGGGCACTTCAAACATGCCAATAAAAATTCAAGTATAGCCGGTCTAATTACCCGATTACGTTGAGGTAATTTACAAAAAGAGACAATTTAGAACGCAGAAATTTCAAAATCGTTGTCTAAGATAAGAACAAAACTTGTGAGGACATTACAGCATCAAGTCAATTTCCTACCGGAGGGGATTATAACATGTTTACAAAGTGACAAAAGCATAGTGTATCCTTTTTTCATTACACTGCGCGCTCTAGCTGGCCACGTAAACATTTAAAAAAATATTGTCACAGTTACAACAAATGATGGATATATCAAGTTATTTGTTTACAAGAAAAGCTAACAGAAAAAAGAAAACTATGGAAAAAAATGCGAGGAAATCCAACTCGGATTACTCTTTGGATAGCCTAGAAGTGGCTAATACAAACGAACGATCTGTAGAGGAGAATTTTGAAATAGTGGTACCGTTTTACGAAAAAGATGTAATTATAAAAGTTCCAAAAAACAACAAAGGCAAACAGAAACCTGATGATAAGAAAGCTGGGCAAAAGAATAAAAAGTTCAGGGAACAATCTCCAGAAGAGTCGAGGAACTACTTAGTCAACAAGGACAAACGTAAATCTAGACGATCATCATATTTAGAAATATTCCGGAAGTCTTTAGGAGAACCAGTATCACAAGATAACAATTATGAAGAGAATGATGTCAGGTCCTTGTCTCCAGAGGTTGGTGATACCGAGGTAGGAAGTTTCCATGAGGAAACAGTAGAAACCGAGGAGACCAAATTCGTAGAATTTTATAACACTGAAGCTTACAACGAGATTTACTATGAAAGACTTTTAAACAACGAAGTGTTTGACCAGTTTCTCGATAAGGATTTGGACGAAGAAGTAAAATTTACAAATGATATAGAGGAAGAGTCTATCTCCGATAACAATTTGAGAAGTGTTTCCGAAGTGTCACAACCCCGCCCGCGAGCCAGACGATCATCACAACCTACGCAACAAATCAAATTGGGAGGACTTGGCCCAGACCTTGAATCTATGAAACCTAAGTTAGAAAGAGCTAGGAGCTTGCAAAGGTACTCTGAAAAAATAAGAATGGAAAATAGACTAAAAATTTACAAAAAATCTGTAGAAATGGATAAAAAGAAAGCTGTCAATAAACCTAAATCAAAGAACATGCAATCAGCCAATGATGAGGAACAAGGGGATAAATCGTATTTGCAAAATAAGCCTAATAAAGAAAAGTTCACAAAAGCAATTAGGAACATAGTCAGTGCGAAGACAAACAAAAATAAAGAACAGACCTCAAAAATTAAAGCCAAACATTGTAAGAATGAAAATAAAAATGATCAAATCGGACCAAATGCAGATAATATAAATCAATTGGAAAAAACTGATGGAGCCAAAATTTTGAAAAATCGTGCAAAGTCCACCTCTAAGAATAAGACGCAAAATAGGTCTAAAGAGAGCTCAGAAATACCTCCAGTGCAAATAAGTTTCCTTGTCAATTTCGGAGGCGTACGACCTTCAACAGCCCTTCGTAATTTGGAAGAGAAACATCGCATGTACCAAGAACGGATTAAGGCTTTTCAAGATTAATTGCGTCCATGTTTGCTTATAATGTACTTTTATGCGAATTTTGATAAACATTTAATAAACTGATAGCGGATGTTTCCTTGTAATTATGACTTGGTCGGTGGTTTCTCATATCAATCAAGAGGACAGCTTTGATAGGTTGAGTACAATCACCATCCTCGCATCTCAGTGTTATAAAGAAATTAATATGAGAATAATACCCATCAGCCTTGGGGGCCATTCTAGTGTAGCCGTAGGTGTGCATTGAGGTATGGGTTTCATTTCCAACAGGTAATTAATTGGATGAGAGAAAGCAAAGTGTATGTACGTGCTTTTAAACGCACACCTCAAAAGATCCACTTAACACTTTGACACTTAAGATAATAAAAGTTTTATGGAACGGCGATTGGCGGAATGTGTCCCTCTAAAGGCTTTAAGTCGTTTGGACGGTGCCAGTGACTAGGTAACTATTTCTTAAAAATATAACCATGATTCCAACAAACACAAAGTTGAGTGTGTTTCATTGAAGCTAATAGGGATATAAATAAAGAGGATATAGAGAGGAAAACTATATATCCTGACACATGCCCACTGTTTGCTCTACAGAACAAGTTTCTCCCTCCCACAATTCATAGAGACAAAAAAGGACGTAATGTTGAATAACATCATGTTTAGAACAAAATGGGAATTATACCTATTAGGGAATAATCTTGATTCGCTGGACTCGCTACGCTGGTGCATATTTGTCTATGCACATGCCCCTGCTGTGTCATCATAACATATCTAGCCCTAAAACCTGACTTATAGTTAACGTCAGAATGTTTAATGCCTCGTGGTTTGCACTTCAAGGACTTCAACCCTAAAGGGTTGTTGGTGATGTGTTGTTATTGACAGAACACTGAAAGAACAAAAAATACGTCTACAATCTGTTTCATAAAATTATTTGTCTGGAAGCACCATTCTGTACAACAAGGTACATCAAAGGACCACTTTGATTTGTCCCTGGCCGAGCGTCTGTAGTCGCATTTGCTCAGCAAGTGCCTCTGCCTACCTCGCTTTGGGATTAAAAGTCGTAATGTATTAATTTAGTGCACAGATCGCAATTGGACACAATGTGATTTTCCCTAAATCATATAAACAGATAGGTAATATGAAAAAAAATTCAAACTCCAAAAAATCCTTAACTAGATGTCGCTAGTGGGTGTCCAGGATGACGTCTGTCAGTTAAATTTTAGTACGTAAATTTATTATTTAAACTACAGACACTTATGTAACATGTAAACAAAGAATGAAAAAAATAACTGTCACCTTCAATAATATCTGCTTGAATTTATTCATTTGGTTGACGTTTGTCAACCCTAACAGCTAGCGCCATCTATCATAACTAAAAGAAACAAGAGCCCTAAAAATTCCCCATTCGCACGCCTATAGAGTTAATAGAGTTTGGTACTTAGGTTACAGACACGAATTCTTCAAAAGACACTTGCATAATTCGTAATGTAGATGCTATGCGATATTGTTCAGCGTTGTTGCGTACTGTCTTAGCTTTTAAGTTTGTTTGTTAATTTGTTGTATTTGGTCAGCGTGTTAGAGAGTTTATCAAGCATTGTTATCGTTTTCAGCCATTGTTTTCCATAGATTTGTATCTTTACATCTGCGTTGTTGTAAATCGACTTTCGAATTGGATTCCCAATAACAATAGAGCAGTAAATTAAACACTCAAACCTATTGCAGCGTCATCACGGAGGATACTTTTTTTATTGAAATACAAAACCATTTGTTCCATGCTGATTTGGGATGCAAATTGAATGCGTTAGCTGCCTTTCTTCCAGACATGTCGTAGAAGATGACTATAGGGTCTTGCGATGTGGGTTTATACAGGCTATGAACTAGCAACTTAAGGTAAATATTGACATTATTAAGGCGGACATGGACTAGTCAAAGTCAAAATTTCTTTATTTCATCGTTATAAGTGCTATAACATACATATATACAGTAGCATAACACAAAAGCTTGATGGATGTAATTTATGACTTTTTAGTAATTTATGGTTCGAATTAATTTCTTTTACTGGCCAGAAGAACCAGGAAGAAACTGGCATCTTTTCAAATCGCCAAGGCTTACTGCTAAGTATATTTAACATAAATATGACTTAATACTAATTTAACAAATGCTTGATGGCCGGATACATGCCTGACTGGTGAACAGCTCAAGTAGTGGTGGTCAGGACAACCTGCCTCTAGGACGACGGTCGCGGGTTCGATCCCCGCCACGGACATAATGCTTAAGTGATAAGCTGAGGCATTTGTTGTGTGCATCTGGGTGTTTTATTCATCTATGTATGTATTTAAAAGTATTAATGAAAGTGTAGCAGTCTCTGGCATCCATAGATCAGGGTATCCTAGTTTGGGGTCAGAGACCGTGTGTAAAAAATATTCATATCCAATGGCATATTTATTTATTATGCTGAATGTGCTCGAAGGTTTCCTGTGATCCTAAGGTTCTGTCAACCCCAATCCCCTTTAAGGGGTTACTGAAGTTGTTCTGGGTCTTTTTAGATTCAGGAAACGAGTATACTCTCACTCGTATACTTAATCTAAAAAGACCCAGAACAACATTTCTAAGACCCCGAGCAGTGGGTCTTAGAAACGTTGTTGGGCTCGTCAACATGAACAACTTTTACTATGGCGACATTGCGGGGATATAATAATAATAATAAATTTATTTCACATTTCTGTATGAGTTTATGATTAATTAATTTAATGATTTTTAGTAAATTCAAAATGAGTAAAATAAAATGCAACAATATAAAAATTTAAAAAAATATGTTCATCTTCGTACAAAATTTCATCTCTCAAAGCAAAAAATCGTTCATTCGTATGGAGACATTTACACAATCTGTAGGTATGTATCAAAACGCCATTATAAGATCTTACCTTGTAGTAACATTAAACTCATCAAAAATGAAACTATTTCATAAATCATGATTGATGTGTTGTACCTGCTAGGCAACACACAACAATCTTAATGTCAGGACGACCTCAATACACGCTCACTAAATTGCAGGAAACTAACAAATTATATATTTCTTAATTCAGTCAAAGTTGTTATCTGCAAACTTTAAAGCACGTTGGCTATCTGATAATTTTATGTACTAAAATATGCAGCTCGCTCCTGCATAATATGCCTATATCTATAAACATTTTAAGAAGAAATTAATGTACCTATTACCTAGATCGGAACTTCGCAACGTTACTGAATCTTTTGGATGTTTCTCGTAAATCAAGTTAGTTATTTCAACCAGTCGTAACACGGATTGTCCAAGATTTCTACGGCAAGACATGGCATTCATAATTATTTTTTTATTGCAATAGTTTGACCACTCTCCTGCTTGGTGTTAGACTGCGATTTTACTCGGAGATTATCCCGTTCCAGTGGGAAATTCGGCATAAAATATACCCTATGTTTCGTAACGATATACTAATAAATAATAAAAGGAAAGAATTGTATTTATGTTTGTAACGAATAAACTCAAAAACTACTAGACGGTTTTCGATAATTATTTCACCATTGGAAAGCTACACTATCCCCTGGTGACACATACTATTTTTTATCCGAACGACGGGATCAAATAAAACGTAAGTGACACCACGCGGTATAGCTGGTAAGACATATTACCTACTGAAAAGTTTCATTGAAATTCGTTCAGTGGTTTTTGCGTGAAAGAGTACCCAATATACAAACATCCATCCAAACTTCCGCATGTGCGTTTACGCAACATTATGTTAGTTGGATAATTCGACGAATACGAACTTAATAGAGTTGGTGATTAAAGTTGTTTAAAATGAGTTTAGACCCCTCGTGTTACGAGCTCACTTGGAAACTTGTCGGCAAGTTATGTTACCTACGCAACGAGTTAGAAGTTGATACCTATTTACTTATAAGTACAGCACAGCGGTCAGTAAATACGAAAAAGTTCGTACGTGGAAAATTAATCAATATGGAGTTAAAAGAGAGAGTAAAATTATAGAGATAAAAACATATCTGCGTACTCGTATATTATCATATAATTTAGGCCATCCGCGGTGCATGACGGGTGACTCTGAATCTCCAAAGAACGCGCCGGTGTCACCCTCGCTTTGTGGCCTATTTTATCCTCTCCCTTTTGCACTTTGCAGTGCTGGGTGGCAGAAGGGAACCACACCTCGCTACCGCCACTCCGCTGAGGTTTTTCTAGGTAGGTCATCCAGGCTCCTGCCCGGGTGACCTACACCTCCTATTCTACCTTTTAGTCACCTTTTACGGCAGGTAGGTGGTCTGCCGTAGCCCTATTCAGTGCCTGGGTCTACACAGCCGATATTGGCCCTTATACATACACTAAACTCTCATAACTCGCCATTTATGTCATGTACAAAGAGAAACATAGTTATAAGTAATGTTGATTTAAATAGTACATAATTATTGTCCCAGACAAGTGGTACTGTACCTACCACTTATTAAATTAAACAATGCGAACCGCTTTTCGCTAATTGTATTATTATACAAATGAAATCAGGTCAATTTTAGTCACCTCAACAACTTTTACTCGTCCTTTGTAAGTCCGCTTGAGTTACTGCCGTATTTATGAAAAGTTGACGGACTGACGTAGGTATTTGTGGATGTGGATCCTACTAGGCAATCGGAAGAAGAAAATTTGCTCTATCTTAGAGTAAAAAAAATTGCATAATATTGGTTCGTAATAAATAAATCATATTCCTCAATGAGTTGGAGACAAATAATGTTATGTAAGTACTTTTTTAACATAATGACCAAGAGTTTAACCAACATCCTGTCTAATGTTAAGCAGCGATGCGGTCTATGGTGGGGCTCACTTGTTCATTATTTACCCATGACTTGAAGACCAGGCGCAGGAAACACACACTTCGGTAAGTAATTCAACATCCTGGCGGTTCGCACTATGAAGGTTGACGCCAATCTTTTGATTCTCGTAAATGGAATGTCCATTTGGTATTGATGACGTTATTCCTACGTAACGTTATATCCGTTCTCCTGGTTGTCCTTTAGCAAAATCGCGATGGGGATATTAGGCTAGGCAACTCCATAGAACTCTTTTCAAAATCACTGATGAATCACCCTGGCGAACATCCTGGCGAATGAAATATTTATTACACTAACATCTCCATACATGAATACATGTGTCACCACCCCGGCCAAACGTTCCCGTCTTGGGGTTCGTAAGAGGCGACCGAGGGAACTCTACAGAGGACGGGCAGCGCTCTCTGTGAGTTAAACCACCACTACGATCGCCAACTCCCGTGTCAAGCGTAGCGATTATTAGCATTGATCATGATGCCCCAATGATCCTGGAAATCATTGGGAGAGACCCTCGTCATGTGGCTGATGATGATGATGATGAATATCTTGATGAATGAAAAGTAGAAAGGGCATCAGTCTTCTTTGGTAAATATTATATCGATCTTCGTTTGAAACATATGTTCATGTTTACCTTCATCCATCATGATTCATCATTTTCCTGCCCTTATCCCACACTAGGCGGGGTCGGCGCAACCACCTACATTCATTACGCCTATTTACATGGAGGGCCGATTGCAAAACGTGACATTTTTCTTTAAATGTCACAAATATACAGATAACGCTAACGTATGAGCTGCCAATAGTATAATAGGTTAAATCGATTAATTTAGTTGCCATTTATTAATAATAATCATATACATAATCCTTGAAGTTTTCAAGAACTTATCTCTGATGAAATTGTACGAGTGCCCATTTTGGTCACGGTGTGTACCAATTTTAAGTATGTCAGACATGTGCAGCCACCGCACACTTGACGGACCCGGTGGACTTGGTGTAGTGGTCAGCATGTCTGAATCTCTAGTCCGTAGAGTCGTGGGTTCGATTCCTAACGCTAACAGGTAGGTGATGAGTTTTAAGTACTTGTTGGATGTTTGTTAAATGGACTGATAAACTTATCTGGGCCCGTATATTATCCGGACCTTGTCAAAAACTTGAGGAACTACCGCGCTTTTAGACGATTTACTGAACAGTAATATTGGAAAAATAATAAATAGCCGACAGGGCCTTAGCAGTAGGTTAGAACGTCAGCCTCGCTAGGTTTAGTCCTCCGCATTCACCCGTGGTGCTCTCCCGAAAGGCAATTTGTGCCTCGATTGTAATAATGCTGTCTCCCACTATTTAGGTTAGGGAAGTCAAAAAAAGAAATCATATGTATGCATTGCAATGCAGCGCATATATGTATTTTTTCTTCTTATTTCTATACCGTCTTTAGTTTAATAACTATGTGGGATCCAAGACAGAAGGCTAGCCCCCCCCCGGGATCTAGCCCAGTCGTCCCTGATTGAGCTCTTGTCTATTCTGGATGCCGCTGTAGATCCTGGCTCTAACAGGAATCACAGTGGTGGGAAAGTGGGGTGGAATATCCCGGAATACTGTTGTAGGTCTCGGGGCTATTATTAATTTAAAAAATATGTTTTACACACAAAATATTAAAAGTAATACGTATGTCAGTGTTTTAATTCCACAACCACAATTGCTTAGCTACTAACATAGATGAAGGTTAATGTGTGTTTCAATCGTAAAAATAGTATTATGACAGCATGAAGACTATTGGGTTTCTATTCATTCTTTGGTGGTAATGAGCCCCACTGCCTGGAGGTAGAGCTGGACGTGCCATTGGCAGTTGCAATCGACAATTCTCCTTAAAGTACTGAATACTGCCAACCTGCCCTGTTATCACTTAATCAATCCTTTAAGTCTGATCATCAATAATTGGACCCAATTATACGTATAGTTACTTCTTGTTGAACTGGAAAACCAGCTCACTACCGTGTATAATTATTAGTATCTAAACTTGCAGGATCAAGAGTTTTTCAAACAAAAAAGAACCTTCAACATACTGAGTGAAGAGCTGAACTTCTTCGAAACGTAATAGCTATGTGGTGGTTGATAGACCTCTACTATTATCTAACGCATGGCTATAAAGTTTTAGAGGTCAATAAATTGTATCTGAAATGCAATTACCATAGAGAATTTGCTCTCAAACTTTGCAAATTCAGGTTTGCAGTATGGGCATAATGTATTGGAGTAAGAGCCAAGTGACGTAGTTATATAATGAAAATAAAAATACATTTCACGGCTTGAATGCCAATGCAGGGTAGGCAAAGGCTTTCTAAGGAAATAACCGCAGTTCACCATGTGTATTTAACCCAATGTGACAGGGGGTGAGCCCATCACCGTTATAAGGTTCACATGATGATCGTTCGTTCCGACCGATTTCGGTCATGGCGACCACTTCGCTCCGTCATCGTCAGTTCCGGTGACTTTAACGCTCATGCGCCCGGAGATGGCTGATGTAGCCAATTTTCTTTGTGAAGACACGCGAGCGCAAGGTTCACATACCAAAATAATAATTGACATACTGTTTACTAGTGGCTCACTTGGTCGGCAATCGGGAGGTTGTGGGTTCAAGACCAGCTGTATACCAATGGACACGATGTGTACCAATGGGGCTCTTTCAGCTCATGCAACGCTCGTACGGTTAAGGGAAACGTAATGAAGCCCGCTGCTATAACAGAAGATGTGTGGACACTACAACGGCGATGGTCTCACCCCCTCTCATGTTAGCTTAAACCGTTGACTTTTGCAGAAGCAGAAAGGGACCAAATGCCGAAAAATCATTTTATCACAGATAAATTGACAAACCTTACGAAAATTCTGATAACCATTTTAAAAAAGCCGGAAGTATTCCGCACGCTGTCTTCGACTGTACGCCGCCAGACACAGACATCTAAATAGTTTGAGAACCGACGAGAAGCGTCGAGTCACGATGTCTGCCAAATACCAATGCTACAGATACCGTCTGGCGCAGATTACATTGCATGTAGAGCAGTCCTTGGGTGCTTATTACGATTGGCGCAATGCTGCAACTCTATTGCTATAGCTTTATCGTCATCGCCATCGTTTTATGTCACAGATTTATTGAGAATTGTTTAATTCAATGCTTTCTATCGAATTTTACAACAGTAATATTATAGTTTAAAGTTGTCACGCACACATTTCACCATAGGCCACTCAGCACGCAAGGTACAGTTGGTCAAGAATCTGATCTACCACCCTAAGTTTCAAACTAATTTCTAGGTAATTATACATTAAGGTTCATTTTTTACTTGTCACAGTATGACAACTCTACCTATTGATGACATGAAATGTCATCGAAACTGAAACTTTCTTCGGCAACCGTACAATGAACCAAATGTGTGTTTAGGTAAAGGAAACCTGCGATAGTAGGACATCTAAAGTAGTTACGCCGAAGGGCCTGTAAATATCATCACAAGAGAGGTTTGAAGTAAGAGGAGCACAAAGAGTTATATGTCATCAAATACAAAGTTAGCTAATCAATTATTTAATTAGGGCTTCTGCACAAGCTACTATTTAGTTGAAACTGTCCCGATCGTTCATTCCCCATGGCACCCCCAGGATTTTGCCTCCTGTTTTAGCTGTTACCCCGACACTCTTTGGGGTGCAATCCTGGGGGTGCCATTGGGAATGAACCGTTAATTCCCCGGTTGTCTATACACCTTGAATCTGATCCACTTCCTGGATACCGACTGAGCTGAAATTTCGCATGCATGGGGTACCTAAATTGGATTAAAATTCATGTAGATTTGATCCCACTACAAAGTAGCGTTGAAATGGAATGCTCATCCATCATGCAAAATCATCTATCCGTCTCTGTGATCCTGTAGGTGTTGGACAGAGCGCGACTGATGTATGCAAGATATTTATTGTTTCATAGTAGATATTCTGAAACTCCCCCAAGCAAACATTGTCATCTCTGCTTTAATAACGTTTGTCTCGCATTTTACGTCGTAGTGTAAAAGAGACAACCTATGCTTAATGGAACTTTGGCGCATATTCTGATAGAAAACTTTATGCTAATGCATTTTGAAATGCTTGAGGCGTTTTCTCTTTTTGACACTTGCCATTAGAGTCAGACAAAACATAAAACTTTCTTGACTAGGGGGCTGGTTCACGTTTCAGAATACGGTCTGTAGACACGTATTCCCCTCAAACATAGTACACAGATCTCTGCTAAAGTTCTGCAAGGTCGTTTCTCTCACATTTTACATGTTGGCGTAAAAGAGACAAAGTATACTCCACTTGAGTACAAGGTACCTACTGATTATTGTTGTTAATGTAGACACTTCCACTTTATGGTTGTGGAGCGTAGGCATGTATTTTGCTTCGAAGTGGTGAAATGGGCCCTAAATAGATTGTTGCGAGAGAAGAAATATGTTGAAAAGGCGTTTATGTATGCAAATTACCTCATTTAAGTCATAACAGTGTAGCTGTTTCTTTGTGTTGTTTTTTTGTAACATATTAATTATTTGATAATTATTATAATGAAGACCACAATAACTTGATATATACTCTGTTCAGTTTTTAAGGGAAACGTTCAAATAAACGTAAGAAAAAATTAGATTGGTAAACAGATATATAAATATGTGATCAAATGATTTAGAGCGTGTCCATTGACGTGTAGGTACCTACTGATTATTATTGTTGTTAATGTAGACACTTCCACTGTATGGTCGTGGAGCGTAGGCATGTATTTTGCTTCGAAGTGGTGAAATGGGCCCTAAATAGGTTGTTGCCATAATTGAAAGCACTGAGCAGACCGCCATCGTCAGACCTTCGCTTCGTACCTAAAGTGAAAGTAAAGCGATTGAAAGTAGATTGTGCGAACGCGTATTATCTGCAAACTTACTTTGGCATGTAGGATTTCAGTCAAGTGTAAATAGTTCTTATGCTGAAAAACATACAGTCTAAAATCCTGTGGCGTAGTGGACAGGACTCTCGAGATTTCCCCAAGGTTTCTTTAAAACTGACAAGTTAACTAGAGGTTTTTTGCACATAACACAAGCGTTTGAGCGCCATCTCGCACTTGCTTTTCAGTTCTAAATTTTAAATTGTAGTTCATAGGCTTATACCTGCATCTCTATAATCCCTTAGTTGGGTGAGCAGGAATCTCCTAAAACCAACATATTTTTTTGCACACGCCAACGTAACTTTGCCTCAGGTAAACAATTGTAAGGGTTATACGTGATATGGTTATAATAATACGTACTAATAATATACGTAAAGGGCTACTTATATGTAAATATAAAATTTTCTAAAGAATAAGGCATTAGGGGTCATACACACATCAAAAGTGTCTAGTGATCAAGTACATTTTAGAAGATTGCAATCAAGAATATATTTCACAAAAACTGAATTCATTCATAATTTATTCAAAATGTGGTGATAAGTCATTGATACAGGCATGGAGAATTAGGTAGGAGACCAATCCAGAAGATTCGATTTGATTTAAATAAATTAGATTTTTTTAGAG
>SJJU01011246.1:0-10498 GCA_012932125.1 Conopomorpha cramerella
AAAATAAGTCGAGTTTTCCTCCCTGACGCTATAACTCCAGAACGCACGAACCGATGTCCGCGGTTTTGCATTCGTTGGAAAGGTCTCGGGCTCCGTGAGGTTTATAGCAAAGAAAATTCAGGAAAAAATTCAACAGAAAAGCGGGTAAACGAAACGAACCCATCTGGTGGCGAAACGGAGTTCGCCGGGTTTGCTAGTAATTAATAAAATACACTTTTCGCCTTTTAATCCCAAAGAGGGTTAGGCAGAGGCACTTGCCACTAAATATTTAATATCAATGTGTATTAGCCCTCTTGCAGGTATCAACGGATACGTTTTTTAAAATAATTTCCCTGTACTTTATGGAAAGTTTTCCAGCACGAGCCCGACGATTTTTCTTCAAACGAACTTTAATATTCTATTCTTACTTTAATATTCTTCTAACGCAACTCTCTGCTTCACTTATGATTCGACGACGCCCACTTTCGCAAAAAGAAGAATACGAGAACCTAGATAAACCCATCAACGATAGTGGATCCAACTACATAGAAGGAGGATGACATAGACGAAGTCAGTCCTTGAATACAATATGTCCTTGAATGTTTATTCTTAAAAAGTTTTATTCTAGAATATTGAGTTATGAAACCTTGTAGTTATGAGTAAGGAAATAGCACAAGAATACAAGAACCTTAACTTTTAAGAAATAATGGAACCCTATTGAAATAATTTTCGTCACGTTATTGAATTGGATTGATGTCAAACAACCATTGATAATAGGACTACCTACAAAGACCGGATGTTTAGAAGAAACCAATCAACAGACACACAAAACAAACATGAAATCGATGGCTTCCGCGTTTGAAAACGACAGTGAAGAATAGCATTATTAAGGCCGCGATGCCTGGAGCTGTGTTGTTCAGCCTGGTGCTTTTATTCACTATGAATATGGTCCAAATGGCTTACTACGGAAAAGTTGGAGTCCCCGGCTGCCTTATGTTCAATCATACGTGTAAGTTTTTCACCATTTATTAGCCATAATCAAAGTAAATGTAACTAACAGAAGTTAAAAAAATTAAACACGTTTATTTGCGAGATGAACTAAGAGTAAAACACAGGGTGAGTCCATCTCCCTTTTAAGCCCGAAGTGTACTGTTTCTGTAGACCGTATTGGGTGCATTTCTTTTATTAAATTGCAAAATTTAAAAAACCCCCCCATTTTAAATGATTTTTAATCTCCACTTTCAACCCTCATAACTTTTGAACAAAGTATAATTTTTTGAATTTATAAACAGATTCTAAATATTCGTGTCGTGCTCTTTCATTTGATACACCACTTGGACATATTATTTACTCAAGTAAAATTTTTCATCCCCACTTTCAACCCCCATAACTTTTGAGTGAGTGAACCGATTTCCACCAAACATAGCTAAGAACACTCGCCCGTAAAACACCTGTAATACAAAAAAAACTAAATTGAAATCGGTACATTCGTTTGGGAGCTATGATGCCACAGACAGACAGACACGTCACACTTATAACACCCCTCGTTTTGCGTCAGGGGTTAAAAAATACAACACCTCTCCAAATCCATAACTTTCAGGTTTGAAAACCTGTCCGGAGCACATGCATCCAGTACACAGCGAGTGTCGGCCCACCCCCTCGCAGCGGTCTTGCGACGAGCCGGTCGCGCGTAACATGGGCCCCATCTGCGGTTGGCAGCGCTGCGACTGCGACTTCCCCCTCGTACTGCACCTGCCCTCCGGATACTGCTTCCTTTATGAAGACTGCCCGTGACTTGTGAAGCTGTTATTGGCATTCCTAAAGTTAGAAAAGTTTAGTTTTTGGAGACGGTTACCGACATATTCATAAAAAGTTTACCAACTTTCATAAAAAGTTGACCCACACGAAATAGACGTGTGAGATGCATTGATAAATTTGACGTATGGTTGACACATTGATCATGGGAGCGTCGAGCGTGCTACGGCAGCGCCCTCTGAGTTTGGCTTGCTCTGGCCTTTCCTCAGACCAAAAACAACTAGACTTTCAAGCCGCGTTCTCAGACTGTTTCTTTTCCATCAAAATGTGTGGAAAATGATGTACCTACTTCTGGATCCAAACTGTAACTTTTGTTACTAATTTGACAGTTTGGATACAGGTATACAGATGTACGCAGTAAGGGAGATAAGATAGATATTATTATTGTTTCTTACTCTTTCACTCCTGCGTGTTTTTCACATCTCGTTTTATTCTAAACGTCAGTTTAGGATTGCAAGTCTAGTATAACGTTCAATAAAATGTTCAATATTTAATTGTGTTACAACAAAAACTTTATTTTCTCTTCTCTTAAAAGAAGTGAAGAAAAAAACCCGCCCAATTTCACATTTTAAAAAACGATAAAATAAAAAATCATTAATATATGAACCTCCTTGGTACACCTCAACATTTAGCCCTCTTCCGCTTTCTCCACTCCATATTTCTTTGCACCTCACATCTCTGCAGCTCAGCTCAGCTCACCTCTCCCCTCCTCATCTCACCTCATTCACATAAGACCCACAGCTCTCCACATTTGTTACACTACTTGTTTTTGGTCTGAGGGCCTTCCTTATTGATTGTTGAGATTGCTTTGATTTCATTGGTTCATACGGGCTAAGCGTAGCGTAGGCGTAGGTTCATACGCCCTCTGAATTCTTGCCTTATGGGGAGTTTTCTTTGACGTTTTTCTGATAGATTTTATTTTCGGGCGGAGTAATGTCATTACTTTCAAACTTTGTTTGGAGAGTGTGACAGTAATAACAGTTCTCCGCCCAAAAATCTGTCAGAAAAACGTCAAAGAAAATGCCCCATTGGTTGTCGAATGAAATTTATGATAATTTAACCTAGGTATGGTTAGTTAATTGGAGAGGCCTATGTCCAGCAGTGGACAAGTATGGGCTGATGATGATGATGATGATGGTTAGTTACTGAGACTTGCCCTCCGGCACATAATGTTGAATTTACAGAAAGTTTAGGTACTTTGCAAAATGTTGGATTCCCAAAATGTTGGATCCCAAAATGTTGAATTCCCAAAATGTTGGATCCCAAAATAAAGGATTTCCAAAATGTTGAACTGTTAATCCCAAAATGTTGGATTTTTGCAAAGTCAACTTTCTGTAAATTCAACATTATGTGCCAGAGGGAGAACTTAGAAACCTGGTTACAGCAAAGGCTGCCGGAACGTAACACTTTTGGCTTATATTAAATGGTAGAGTTTTCAATATTTTCATTGATGTTCTGTCAAACTCTATGAAAATATTTACTACCCGGTAACTTTCTCGTTTCTTCTAATGCTGTAGCTACCTAAACTATAATTAAGTATTGTGAACAATCTACGAAATAAAAGCCTAATAAAATTGTATGACTTTTCATTGTGACCAAAAAATACACGCACGCCTTTTAATCCCAAAGCGGGGTAGGAAGAGGCACTTGCTGAAGCAAATACCCACGGTTCAACGCCTATCGCCGTTATATGGTTCACACACCTTGTGATGTGCGGGTTTCATCACGTTGCGTTGCGTTGCGTACATAGGCTCTGAAAAAGAGTACCATTGGTACACATCCAGTAGCCGGACTCGAACCCGCGACCACCCGGTTGCAGTCAAGTATCCGACCAACTAGACCACAGACGCTTTTCCGACCAACAGGACCACAGATCACAGCTTTACCAATAAACGCGTTTTATCTATTCCGACATTATACCATGGTCAGTTTCAGTACACCCGTAATAACTTCGGTATAAGTTACAACGCGTTTATTGGTAAGGGGGCGTATTTTTAAGTACGGTATGAATCATGAAGAACTACTATACCATAGAAGATGAAGCCAAGGAATAGGGGCAAAAGCGAGAAGCATGATCGGAAATTATCCTAAGATCAGAAAGAAGAATAATTTGAAATTTATTAAATTAGGGTTTACTTATACCTAGATGGATAGGGCTTGTCCCCCAATGACAAGACCCCTTTCCAAACTGACGTAGCTTCTTCTCTTGATGTAAACCTAGCAACCTTCATCCTTACGGTAATTTATGATTGGTTGAACCCACTCGGGGGGGGGGGGGTCCAAACAAGTGCGTCTCCATAACCCTTTTTTAAAATTATCAATTGATCATCTTACCTATAATGTACGATTACTAGAGAAATTAAATAGGTACCTAATGAACAAGTTTGCCCCATCGTAGATCACATCGCTGCTTAACATCAGGCAGGATGGTATACAAATGCTTGTTCAATGTGCATAAAAAAATCTCACCATAACGGCAAGTGTAAAAATCAATGAAATTTTCAAGATGATAATTCCTAAAAAGTTAAACTAACGAAAATAATAAGTTCTAAGGGAAACCATTGAAGACTGCGGACTGTATCAGAAATTGTAGTAGCAAATGCTGCATTGTTTCCACCTCTGCCACTGGGAGACAATCGTCACAGATGTAGGGCCCTGCCTGTGTCGTGGCTTTCAGACAATTTTGACAGATGGTACCGTGTGTCGAATATTTATGAAAGTAACGTTCCATCAGCCGTAACATGTGATATAGGAATCCAATCGGGATGCCTCAATGAAAGACTTACAAAATTGCCTGCATATAACATAAACCTCTTTTACATAAACTTCACGTCTGTCTCTCAGAGGGTAGGCAGAGACCACAGATCTCCATTTGTCACGGTCCTGACATACCCCTTTCGCTTAATCTACATTCATACATCTTTTCGTACATGACCTCCGGTTTCGAGTACTTATCACGCCACCTTCCGCCAGGACATCACCAATCTCGTCGATGTATGTCCTTCTGGGGCAACCTCTACTCACTCGGCCCACTACATCACCCATATCAATCTCTTTCGTCAATCGAATTTCATCCATTCTCTCCATATGCCCAAACCTCTTCAAACCTAGTATAAGTTACTCTATCTACGTTAAGTTACCTCTTTTGTCTCCAGATATACGGGTCACTGTCCTATGCTGAAGTTCCGTTACGGCAAATGTTACGGAGACAACACGCGGCAGATCCTAAGAGAAATACGACAGGCCGGACTTTTCAAGTGAGTGACAATGAGTATCTTAGAAGTAGGGACAGGATATCCGGGATATTCCCACCCACTTTCCCACCACTGTGATTCCTGTTAGAGCCAGGATCTCCTACAGCGGCATCCAGAATAGAGAAGAGCTCAATCAGTGACGACTGGGCTAGATCCCGGGGGGGCCTAGCCTTCTGTCTTGGATCCCACATAATTATAAAACGGTATAGAAATAAGAGGAAAATGCATTGCAATGCATACATAATTATGATTTTTTTACTTCCCTAATCTAAAGTGTGCGTCAGGAATCTAAATAATGGGAGACAGCATTATTACAAACGAGGCACAAATTGCCTTTCGGGAGAGCACCACGAGTGAATGACTACAAGTAGGGACAGCCTAGAAAGCGGTTTATCTACTTACTTACCATTCTAATATTTAAAACAGCTGCATCCTAAGGATGTTTAGTCGAACAGAAAGTGTCGTCAACGTCAATACTTTCATCACTTTCTCGGGCTACAACTGTACCTGTGTTTAAAATCATACATGACTTTCATCAAGTTTTGTGTTACGCTGCTGAATATTTGAATGTAACAGCACTTATAACGATGAAATAAAGAAATAATTTTGATTATTTTGACAACACTAAGCAACTACCCATTCGAACTTATCAACATACACACCTAAAAAGCTTCACGCCTGTCTCTCAGACTTAGAAAAATCTCCAGTATAAAATCCAGGTGGAATCCATTTACGCGAACCAAACAGTTTGCGTCTAGGACGTGGAATGACTTGTCGGAGTCCGTGTTTTCTGCGCAGTACAGTATGAAGGTCTCCAAGTCACTGGGGTGAATAGGTACCTAATGAACATGTGTGCTTCATCGTAGACCACATCGCTGCTTAACATCGGGCAGGATGGTGGTCAAACGCTTGTCATTGCTCTTCCCCCCGGACCTCCGCACGGACTAGACGTGTCACGAAACTGTTACAAATTTATAAAATAATTTAAAATCAAATTTAAACTCAAATAAATCATTGCAAAATAATAGGAGAACATAGCCATCTGTGAGTGTTATAGACGATTGAACGCTGAAGCAAGTTCTGCGCTCCTGGTACGGACGGCGAACTCGCTCTGGTACAATGGATCAAACTTTGGATAAATCTCTCTCGGACTCGCACCTGGATACAGCTGAAAATTTCAAAACTCCACCCTATGTATCCCAGCGCCACAAACGAGGCAGGGAACGAGAAGAATTATCGATTGCTCTACAATTAGATTCATTTAGAGATGAGATGAAGAAATTGATGACTTCCTTCTCATCTATTCAAGTAGACGAGATGAAGCAAGTCAACGCTACCCTGAAAGAAATTCAGCAGACAAATTCAAATGTAGAGTCAGCTATCACATTCCTTACTCTACAAAATGAAGAACTTAAAAATAAAATGGAGCTATTGGAAACCCAAAGAAAAGAAGATATGCTCTACATACAGATTCTGGAAAATAAGGTAGAGGATTTGCAAATGTCGCAACGGAAAACAAACTTTGAAATAAAAAACGTACCTAAGATGGAAAAGGAAGATAAAGAGCACCTGATAAACATGGTTATGAATCTAGCTGGAAAGATGGACTGCAAATTAACCAGATCAGATGTAAAAGACATATATAGAGTTAGAGCCAAAAATGTAGAGAAGAAAAATACCCCAATAATTGTAGAGACGAACTCTACAATTATCAAGACTGATCTACTGAAAGCTGCCAAGAATTTCAATAAGAACTCTAAAGGAAAGCTCTGTGCTAAGCATTTAGGACTCAAAACTCAAGAAGACACACCCATATTTCTAGGAGAACAACTCACAGTAAAGGGCGCACGCCTACACTTTCTCGCTAGAGACCTTGTAAAATCCAAGGGATTTAAATACTGCTGGACAGCTTATGGCAAAGTCTATGTAAGACTTAATGATCAATCACCTATAATCCTAATCAAGAGCGAAGAACATGTCCAGAGACTATCTATGGGACCCTGACTAGCTTCAGCTATAAACAAACCGTGTAACAATCAAAGGAATCTTGGTACTCTACTCTTGATATTATCTTTACTACTTTTGTTTAAATACTTGCAATTGTTGAAAAATATACACATATTAATAAATTCATATTTACGTAGAGTTTTAAAACTACACTACTTTTCTAAGTTTCTTATGAATGTAATACACAAATACACAATTTCATACTACACATGTATCACACAAACACAATACTCTACCACACACATACTTACATATGAAATATTCACAACTCTACATCCCCAAACTAACAATAATTACTACATAACACATATTTCCGCTCTAAAAAATATTTACAAACTCTATAAAAAAACATATTATCTATACAAATCACCCCACAATAGCTTTAACATTGTATTACTAGCACAGTTAACAAACTCAGACCAATACAACAACCAAACATGAATAACACATTAGAAACTATAAATGAAATAGACAAATCCGAAATAGCTTTAAGTATATCTTGTGACGTTGAAGAACTAAAAAAACACATTTTTGTTACACACAAAGATCTAACAATTTTTACGGAAAACATAAGAAGTATTTATAAAAACATAGACGAATTACTAATTACCCTTTCTAAATTGGTTTTTGATGCTGACGTCATAATTCTAACGGAATGTCACTTAAATTCTAATAAACCGATACCAGCAATTCAAAACTACAATGTATACCACACTACACGGCAACAAAATCAATGCGATGGTGTTGTTATATATATAAATAACAATATATCAGCTCATGTAACTGAAGTATCACTAAAACATGCGTCCTGTCTAGAGGTAAATATACAAAATGATAAAATTCTTGGTATATATCGGCCACCATCAATTGCTGATGCAACACAGTTTATTGATTCTTTAGTTGAACATGTTGAATCGCTCAGTACAATAAATAATGTAATAATCACCGGAGACCTCAATATAAACCTTCTACCTAAAGAAAAAGTATCATACTATGAGAATAAAAATAGGTTGCATCTACTGGACAGCCTTAATACGGTAGGACTTTCACCAGGACATTACCTACCCACGAGAGGCGAAAGCTGCCTAGACCCGTTTATTATACAGTTAGATAACACAAAAACTACGGCTGAAATTGCCGTTCTTAATACTACTACAACAGACCATTGTGCAGTAATTCTTAAGCTCAGTAATATTGCAAAAAGGTTTAACTGCTCAAAAACAATAACGGATTTCGACGCAGCTCTAATATGTCTTTCTAATAAGAACTTATCGAGACTCCTCTTCTCCAATGACCCCGAAATGATAGCTGATCAACTTATAAGTGATATCTCAAACTCTATTAAAGAACACACGAAAACTAAAAACATATCTAAAAAAAACCGTACTCTAAAACCGTGGATAACACCCGGTATTCTTCGTTGCATTAGAAATAGAAATAAACTACAAAAACAATTTAGACAGGAACCTGAAAATGCAATTCTTAAAGCTACATATCATCGCTATCGTAACTATTGTAATAAGCTATTAAAAAAAATGAAGGTTAACTACGAAAGAAATGAACTAGCAAAATGTGCTCAGTCACCAAAACAACTTTGGAATAATATTAAGAAATTCGCAAACTTAAAAGTAAATACTAGTATTAGTACAGAACTCTTACGAGGCGTCTCAAATCCGATTGAAACAGTACAACATATTAACACCTTTTTCGCAAACATTGGTAAAAAGTTAGCAGAGGAGATTTCAATAGATACAAACATGGATTCACATGATAGTACATTTACACAACCAACCTCCTTTGGCTTACTTGACACGGACGCAACCGAAGTGCATGCAATTGTGATGCAACTTAAATCCGATAGCGCCCCTGGTCATGACAACATTTCCACTAAATTTCTGAAACTAGCAAAGAGCATTCTTATACCTATTCTAGTTCACTTTGTCAATATTTGCTTCTCTACTGGTATATTTCCTTCTACACTAAAAAAATCTATTATTACCCCAGTGTATAAAAGTGGCAGTAGAGATGACATCAACAATTACAGACCGATATCGGTATTGCCAAGCATCTCAAAAATATTGGAAAAACTTATAACCAAGAGACTAATTAACTACCTGGAACGATACCACATCTTATCTAAAAACCAGTACGGTTTTCGGCATGGCAGATCGACAGAGGATGCTGTGTTGCATTTGAGCTCTCTAATAGCTGACCATATGGACTCTGGTGAAAAATGTTTGGCGATCTTCATTGATCTTAAGAAAGCGTTTAATACTGTCTCTGTTCCTCGTCTTATAACAAAACTTGAAAATATAGGTATCAGAGACACGCCACTCAAACTACTTAAAAGCTACTTAAGTAATCGTAAGCAACGTGTCAAAGTTGGTTCATACAACAGCTCGGATTGTTGCATCACATTTGGGGTTCCACAGGGCAGTGTTATTGGTCCAGTCTTATTCTTGATATACATAAATGATCTTTGTGACCTGGGCATAAAAAACGCGAATATTATATCTTATGCTGACGATACGGCTCTAGTGTTTAATGGTAGAAGCTGGAATGATGTAAAACGTGACGCTGAATCAGGGCTCAGTAAAGTCGCTCGATGGCTGTCTTCAAATCTATTAACTCTACACAAAGATAAGACAAAATTTATGTGTGCTACGATAAACAAAGTAACGCAACCGCCACCCGACTTTACAATCACACTACATAAATGCCACCTAGGATCGACATGCGAATGTCCCTCAATTGGTAGAGTTAATGAAATAAAATACCTGGGTATTATTGTTGATCAACACCTGAAATGGCATTCGCACATTGAATTGATCTCTGGTAGAGTCAGGAAACTGATCTGGATATTTAAGAATTTAAGACATATAGCCTCACCTAATTTACTGCAAACTGTATATCTGAGCCTGGCTCAATCTATCATCTCATACTGTATTCCAGTATGGGGAGGTACTGATAAGTCTCACTTAATCATCCTAGAGCGGGCCCAGAGAGCTCTTCTCAAGGTCATGTACTTCAAAAAAAGATCTTTCCCAACTAGCGATCTCTACAAAATCACAAGAGTCCTAACAGTTAGACAACTCTATGTACTACACACTACTCTTAAAAAACACCTATCACTATCACTACCGTATGACTCAAATCAATTATTAAAAAGAAGAAAAGACAGAGTTGCTATTATTACAAAAGCAAGAACTTCTTTTGCTAGATCACAATATTGCCAACAATCATCTAAACTATATAATGACATTAATAAAATTTTGGACATCTATTCACTTAATAAATCTGAATGTAAAACAAATATCACAAAATGGCTTTTAACTCTATCTTATGACAAAACTGAAGAAATATTAAAATACATTGAATAAAATACTACTCAAGAACCTAATGACTGCTCCCAGTATCATGTAGAGTCTCACAATCGTACAGAA
>SJJU01011249.1:0-21587 GCA_012932125.1 Conopomorpha cramerella
ATAATTAGTCAGTCTCCGAGTACAGTGGATGCTAATGGGCTTAAAACAAAAAAATGTCACCTCTACATACAAATTGACCATCAGCTGATTGTCACTTCATATGAAGACGTTTTTTTTTTTTCGTTTTTTACATAAGGTTCCTTGGGGAAGTTGTTTGGTATATGCTCCTGACTCGAGTTTCGCCAACTTTTTTTATTTAAATTTCAGTAAAATTTGATAATTTGATTAACATGGTTGATAGGTCTATCAATTAATTAATTTTTTGCATTGTTTTCTTACTGAGAACCACATCGCTGATTAACATCAGGCAGGATGGTGGTCAAACTCTTCAACATTGTGTTTCAAAAAAGAACGTCTAACATGCTCAAGCACGCTTTATGCGACAAAAAGTGAAATTCTATAACGTCTCTTTCATTTGGCACGTGTGAGAGTAATGTGACTCAAGTCATGTCACGCGAGTCTTGTCGGGCCATTTTATCTTTTTGGTGTTAAATAAGGCGTGATTTATTAAGTAATCATAGTATTTTAGTTACGTGTTATTTATATATATAAAAAATGTGTTAGTTACACTAGTTGTAACTCAAGAGTGGTTGAACTGATTTGGCTGGAAATTGGTGGGGAGGTGGCTTAAAACCAGGAGAAGGACATAGGATACTTATTATCCCGATCCTGTGGGATGCGTCGCGACATAGAGTGTGTTATTATTTGTATGGAATACTGAAACAACGCGAATGAAATCGCGGGGCGTCCACTAGTTTTTTATAAGTGAAATTGTTGTATTAGTTTGTTAGTAAGGTTTTGAAATAAAAATATGTTTTTTACTCATGTCACCGTGTAGTTTCATTAATCTTATTGGGGTTAAGCCCGAAGTGTTATGCTTAGGTTGTCTTTTACTGTGCTTTTTTCGAAAGGGAAATCAATTCTGGATACCCAATCGGCCTGACTGGGTTATGGCGGACTCACACCTATTAAAACCCCACTGGTGGGTGATTCCAGGAAACACCGATGCCAACCGCGTTTGCTTCGGGGTATCCGTCCCAGTACCCCGCCTTTTTGCCATCCGCATACACCACGCAGCAATCCCTGTCGGGGGTTGTTGTTTAGGCTGTCCAGACCCATTTGTTTTTCAGTCAAGCTTGGCTCTTGCGGACTAACTCCAGGACGAGGGGCGACCGATGCGCCCATTAGCTCACGATCCCTCCTTACCCATGGTACACCTCGTTAGTTCACCTGGATGAACCACGGGCACTTTTCTTTTTCACTTTTCTTTGGCACCTTAGTCCACCTAGGTGTACTACGGGCAGACTTATTTACCCTTAGACCACCTTGATTACGAATTTTAACATTTAAGTTCACAAGTATTAAAAATAAAAGTAACCTCTTAATAATATAATTAAGCGTTTTATTAACTTTCGAACTCAGCATAATATGTTGAGTACCTAAGTCGTCTAAGTAGACGTAGGTGGACCACGACCAATACAAAAATATATACGTTTCATTAAGGTGAACTAACGGAAAAAATAATTGGTCATCATGGTCCACCCAGGTGAACTAACGAGGTGTACCATAGGTAAGGAGGGCTCACGATGTCCATACGACGCTACCAGGGTCACTGCGCCACTCAAGAGCCCTATTAAGAGCGCCATAAGCCTCCCTGGAGTCGCCTCCATAGCTAGGTGCCCAGCTCTAGAACAGTGTCTCCCTATCTGGTAGATAATTTCACTCATATAAAAAAAACATTCGATCATCCGTTCAACATAACCGAACTACCGCGGCAATAGCAGTAATTACCAGGAAGTTTAATAAAATCAAATCTTAGAATAACATTTTATTTCGATATTAATTTTAATGTTCCTAAGGTTTTTGTTCAAGTACCGAACGGATATTGAAATGTCAATAAGTGTCAGCGCCATCTATGAAAGACCTTGTACGCTCTACAATATTTGAATGGTAATGTAGATGGCAGCACTGGTACATTTGAAAATTGTAACAACAACGAACCGAACGGTCAGACGGACGGAACGAAGTTTGAATGAATCAGACGGAAACGTGTACGGCGAAGTGCGGTCGGGTCGTCGCTTCGCAAGTGTTACTCCGCGATATTTTTACAAGTTATTACGCATCGCGTGTGTAAATAAACACGATTCATTGTAATACGTTATGAAGTGAATCCTATGTTTGATAAAAATCGTGTCAATTTATAGTGGAGCGTTTGAACAAAAAAACCGTAACCGCTTCTCGCAATGACAAGGGAGAGCGCTCGGTTACCTTTTGAGAAACCGGAGGCATTAAAATGTTTCTTGTGGCCTAATTGATGTCCTTACTGTAACGTTAAGTGTAATATCTGCTTGTTATAAGTATAAGGACCTGTGTGAAATTGAGTGACGCTGCCTATCCATTATTTGTTTTGACTCGACTCGACTGTTTAGTCCTATACACGTTCAAGATGAGTGTTTTGAGTGGCCTCGGGAAGGCTGATCTCACCACTGCCAGTGATGGTCTATTGGAACTGCCCCCTGAGAAGCTCCGCAGCATCATGCGTACAGAGCCCATCACAGATGTCTATCATGTAGAGCAGACACCCTTTGCAAGGTCAGTAGCTCTGCATGTTTATATACATTCTCATTTTTATACTTATGTATAAGTATATACTTGAGTACCTACTTTATTTTCAAGGACATCTACTTGGTACCTAATAATAAATAAGTAGGTACAAATTGTTAACTTTTTATCACTATAATTCAGTACCTACATTTCTTATCTAAAGTTTGATTTCATGAAGCCAAGTATTTTTTTGTTGAATTTATAAGTTTGAATTTCCTTATCACTATGATATTATCTGGGAATTGATTGAAATGCAATTTCTTGATTAGATATATTGCAACACTTGCTTTTTATGCATATAAATTTGTGTAACTGCGCTAAGGAAAGTTAAAATTAGTTTTAGTAATGGACTCCATAACAATTAAACATAGTTAATTTCTTCGTCAAACAAATTAGGACAGTTGTATTTTGGAGGGTAGAGAGTAAGCTGACAAATTATAGTAATTAGTATTAAAAATCATCTCTATTATTTTAAATGTAAATTAAGAATTACATTTAAAATAATAAGGCAGAAGAAACTAAGAACCATAGATAAACTAAGGTAGTTTTGTGACAATAATGTATGCAATATTTGTATTATATCTGTATTGGTATTTTATTAAACATTTACATAGGTACATGTATGCACTGTATCAAGCATCATTCTTAATTCTGCTATAGGATATGACATCAATAATCTACACTTAGTAACTTAATTTCATCAATTGGTTCCCATTAAATAGTGATTATGAAAATATTATTTTTAAAACAAATACATTACATGGAAAATTACCATTGTATATTTTTAACAGGAGTTTGAGTAATTCTTGTTACAAAGTAAATCCTAGCAGTAATTAGTGATTGAATTCTATTCTACAGTTGGCACAGACTTCTGACTTCTAAACAACATTAGTATTAGATATTATGCTCAAAACCTCAACAATATATGTACTTAGTTACAATGCACCCTTGATTTTTTAGCAGATGGCTAAAAATGTAAACCAACCGAGTCTTCTTCTGCTGGATAATGCTTTACATTATTACAACACAAGCATACACATTTTATATTTTTTTAATTCGACAGACCAATAGTTTCCATTCACACAATTTTGTACTCTGCTGCAATCATGTTAGAGTGTACTTACTTAGATGAAAGTCTTTAACTGTTTGTGTTAAAATTTTTAAGTTAAATTTAAAAAAGAATAAAGTATAATATTTTATGCTGGCAACCTCACCCAAATCAACGAAGGGACAAATACAGGAGTGGCAAGAAATCATAACACACACGCAGTAATTGCACATTTAAAGGTCTGCCCTTGTTTTGCTGTAACATGTGTGTTATTCTCTCTCTCCGGAGAGAGAGTATGCGGAGGATTGACCTCAGGGTTTTATTCACAAACACTTGTAACTGCTTTGTGATACCCTTTGTCACTCTCCGCATCTCACAGACAAATGGTAGAACCAATTTGATGATAGATTTGGAATTAATAAAGAACTTTGCACATTTTAATCCCATAGCAGAATAGGAAGAGGCACTTATAAAGCAAATACCCTCAATTCACTAAGGTTATTGGGGTATAATTTCTGTTTGTGTGAAATTCTTTTTTGAACATACACTGAAATAAGTTATACAAGAGAAATGGACAATTTAATTCACTTAGTTGAAATAAAAACTAACAGACGCAATTTTGATATAATTTCTATGGGACCAGTATGTAAAAAAAAAGTAATTGTTCCCATATTACCTTGGTAATAGTGCATAATATTGTAAAGCAATTTATGTAAATACCAATTTCTGCCTCCCACATACAATTTAAAATGTTTTCCTGTCCACATTAAAATTAGTATTAAACAGTAATTTTCCTTACTCATTACAATATTTGCCCTTTGGTATTAGTCGCAGTTCAATCTGTTCCCATGCAAATTTCGTTATAAAATATAGCTTATGTCTTAATCTAGATTATAATGTATCTAACCACCCAATTTCTTCGAAATCAGTCCAGTAGCTTTTCAGCGAAGAACTTAACAAATATTTCACGTATAAAAACTACTAAATTTTTATTATTCTAGTATCTGCTTTTGCTGGAATTTGCTGTAAACATGCAACATTTTGTAATGAATTAATAAAAAATGTACACGTATTAATGGACGTGCATAAGTTGATGAAATAATATTGTTTGTAGTTACACAGATAGCTTAGCAGTGGACAATTCCACTGCAGGGTCGAGAGCCGTGGCGTGACGCGCAAGGTCGTCTGATGCGAGCTCTGACGTCGTATTAAATACAATTCATTTTCTATACGGCAAAACTACATTAACGACGTCTGCAGTCATATTTATACAGGTGCTCCCTAACGAATCCCCATCGATTGTTTTTGACATAATATGAAAAAAAAAGAATTCGTATTTTCATTTGGCAGTTGCGGTGACGTTTCGCTGCATATTGTGTTTGTTTGACGGAGAATTTCTCCCGTATTGTATAAATTACTTGATGTACCACGGCTGTGCTATCTGTAGTTTAGTCTATCCCTTTCCCGTGGGAGATTCGAGTAAAATATAGGCTACTAGTGTACTCGACAGACGTTGTCCTGTCTTAACTATTAATATTAATATAAAATTAGTATAACCTCCAGGGTGGCCTGTGCCCAGCAGTGGATGTCACGAAATACACGAAATACAAACTATCCTATCTCTCAAATTGGATGAAATTACACATAAATGCCAACTTTTGTGAATATCGGTAGTCTTGGTGAAGAGTTCATTGGGAACAAACATCATGACACTGGATTTTTATATATGTATATATAGGCTATGTTTTAAGCTGTATTATAGTAAAGTTTCATTTGAAATCCGTTCAGTAGTTTTTGTGTTATGAGTAACGTAAAATATACAAACAGTCGCGTTTATAATCATAGTAAGATAGGGTACTCATATACACGTTAACAATTTGGTAATTCGCACGCGGAATAGTTAGTGAACGTTGTGTATATATTTTTTGCATACTTACGCGTGTTCGTATACATAATACGACTTAATAATGATAAGTTATAAGACGACTGTAATTTATCAATATTTTTTTACAACTGGAACAATTCACCAGCGGGCCAACTCTGCTATTGCAGTAGTAGTTTGTTCGTAAACAGCATTGCTTTAGAAATCTAGTACACTCAAACTCTAGTACAACTTGGATTGGTACTTTATATTATACATTTGTTTTTAAATTATTTATTAGCCGCGTATTCGTGAGACGTAAATTTTCGAGCGACACCAATAATGGTCACCACTCATCTCCACTCATGGTCACTTGTAAACAGACAGGAATCTATTCGCCCGTGTTGTCTACCTCCCCTCTTTTTGTAGTTTGTTTTCTTATAATCAATTATGTATTTTAAAAGCCTAATTTGATTTAAACATTTGTTTCTTTCTTAAAAATCAATAAGCTTACGCGTCGCTTCGACTTATTGATAACTTGTCTCAAGATAAAGTTTGCACCCACTAAGTGAAATCCCCGTCTCGGCTAGTAGGCGTGTATTTAAGTAAACGAAAGGAATCGTTTAGCATCTGGTAGGTAGTTAGGCAATTTCACCGCTATGTGGCCGGGGGCGGCTCGTTTCCCGGGAGCTTGGAGGCCGCACTGTCTTAGTGGAGATAGCAGTTTTTGCTGCGCCCGCGCACCGTCGCCGCCGCCGCCGCCGCGATGTAATCGTGGACTTTCTACAGCTGAGCGGCCGCCGAAGCGGTTTCACTTTCGTGCGGGTGGAATGTGACCGGACCTTCGACCCGCGCCTGCGTGTCACTACCACCACGCCACACCCACACCGCCGGACTGCCCTTAGCTGTCCGCGGCAGGAGCAGACAGCTCAAATCATAACTGGTCGAGTTATGTTGAATCGGGAAGCGATGCTGATTTTTATTCAGTATGCATAACTTGGCTTCGTGTTTTTAATTATCCTTGACAGTCTGCCGAGTTGTCTTAGTGACGTTAGTTAATTAAAACCTTGTTAAGGTGTAATGGCTAGGTGCGAGTTTCTTTTAGTTTCACGTCGTCGTTTGATTTCGAAAGGAATTTCACTGATTGTGGACAATGTATGTTACTTAACATACATAACATCTAAGTATCAGTAATACTATATAGTAATATTTAGTTAGTAAACTTCCGATAGGTCAATTCACTATCGTCGACGTACGCTTATAAACTGTTTCATTTTACAAGATATCTTCACACATAGCATTTGCATGTTCTAGAATGTTCAAACAGGATCATAATTACAATTAGCAAAGCAACCAGAAATGTGGGAAACTCGGTACATTTGATGGGCAGCTTAATTCGCATGGACGTGTGTCCCGGATTCCGGGGACGTGAACCGGCGTAGGCGCCTTCGCTATCCGTGCTAATATCTTATTCGTGTCATGAGTACGCAAATGCCAGCAGCTTGGCACGGGCCAGCCTGCGGTCAGCGGAATGCAGCCGCGGGGCCGATGCACCGCCTGCCCTCGTCTCTAAATTCGGGACCGTTGCATCACGAGACAATTTCGGTTTCGTTTGTCGCGTACCTATTTTAGATCGAGTGTCGATATTAGAATGCTGTTTTTAGCCTGTGCACCTTTCGCGTATGCAATCTGTACGCGAATTAGTCGCGTGACTCATACACACCGGTCCAGCCCTCCGTTTCGCGTGTGTATGTGTTGTGACATTTACACTCGTCCCGGCTGCACATTTTAATTCTCTCAATTTGCACGTTGTGTTCTTGTTTGCGGAAAGAAACTCGATCGTTTTGCAATGCACACTGTGTCACGTGACCGGCCGGCTCGCTCGCCGTAGCCACGGTTCACTGTGTCTCTATGCGCCTACTGCATGTGTACTTTTTCTTTCACTGGTGATGCCCCGGTGCATCTAACGTTCCCACGGTCGCAATTTTTTTTGTCTCCCCCCTAGATTGCAGTGCCGAGTGCTGTATTATTCACACTCCAAGACGCGTACATCCGGTGGCTTGGTGTTGGTGCGAGGGCGTTACGCTTGACGACTATCCTGGAATGGGTTGAAAGAGCGTGTTATTTTTTTTTATGTGGAGTAACTAGCCTTGTTGGCAAGGTCGGCCGGAGTTCGCTGGGCGACGGTGGCGGTCGTCGGTCGCCCATGCGGACCCGCAAATTTCGCAATACGCAACAGAAGCCCACGTGGGCGACGCGACGAGTCGGCTCCTCCGAGAACAATCGGGCCTCTCTGCTGCTGGAATGCAGCTCGCTTTTTGTATCGATTACAAAACGATGACACCACCACGGGGCCAATGTCAATGCGGGTAGTGTTTACACTGCGAGCGTCTTGTGTTGGTGCCTTGTTACTTACATTATCTCGAGTGGCAAATAACGTATATATCGGAGATTGCTCTACAACTTCACACGACACAGACGTGGGCGAATCACACCAACCTCTCGGCCCCAATATCTGTGGCTAACTGTATATCAATTTACGTGTTTATTATAGCGAAAGTTGGATTGACCTTCGTATTCTAGATACGGCCACACAATTTTGACAGAATATTGAATAGCTTTACATACCTATCTTGTCGTTTATTGTTTTTAGGCAATATTTGGTTTCGATTATTTATACGAGTAACAGTTTTGTGAATGATAAGATCTCGATGGAACTTTGTAATGTCTTCCGTGTAGGCTGTGAGGCCATTATATTCGATCGTCGTAGTCCGTTCATTTGTTGCGGTGTTGGGTAGCGCCTGTAGGTACATGCGGGACTAACTGTTGCTGCATGCCGGGGTATTAAATTCTCCGGGGAAGCCATTTGTTTGTTTAATATCGTGGTATTGGATCGGCGGATTGATCGCGTGTCGGGATCCGGCGCGATACCATCATACACCTTGTGTACCTCTCACATTCTTGTTTGATCGCAGCCTGTGTTTCCGGAGGTCAGACACCCATTTGCCTTCGAGTTGTTTACCCTTTGTTTCATAACATAATACACGATTCCTTTGTATATTAAAAAGTGTACCTTTGAATGGCACTGCACAATTGCAGAAAGAAAAAGAACATTAAGAATTATATCTTGTTAGCCGTACACGTGGTTTACGAGTACACACACGTCGTAAATCAGATTATAGTGTAACAACAATGTTATTATAAGTGCACGAGGCGAAGGCCTGTACATATTGACGCTTGTGTCTCGCATTGTTTACTTTACAGCGGGAGAGCTAACTAACATTCCCAACGGCGAACCTTGAGCGAGTTCACCGACTCGTTAAACATCAAAAGGAATAAATGGATACGAAATCTCCGTTCGGCTTCCGATTTGATCTATTTCAGTCCGACACAGACCTAGGACTTGTTGCATTGCCGCCGTCTCTATCTCTACTAGGTGTCGCTTTTTTTGTTGTTGTTGTTTTTCGCGCTATATTTACGAGGTGTCTGTATTATTAATACCAGCGCTAGTTATATGCAAATCGGCGTGTTTCCTCGCTGTTTACTGTAAATGGCCATGTTATTCCAGCAGACACGGCGCAGATATATCGCACGTCGGCTGGCACTGCGTAAATATAATTACATGGACTATTCATCAGGCGTCGGAAGGGGCTCGGAGTGGCCCGGTAAATCCAGCGCCTGCTCTGACGGCTCAATTCGTAACCAGAGAGATGCTAAATGCCTCGCGGAAAAGGCGAATTTGTCCCAGCGCCGGATCTGATCGCCATACTTCACAATCAGCCCGGATTATGGTTATTTGTGGCTGGGAACATGAGCGGGGTTAACGCGGATTACAAGCGAACGTAATGTTCGGCTTATGTTTATTGATGTCGCTCATGTGCGCATTCCAATGTGGCTGTATAAAGAGTGTATCCATCATCATTGGTGGTTCAGCGGCTGCCCGGCACTGAGGCTCATGTGTGAATCGTTTGAGCGCAGGGCGGCGCAAGCGCAGCGACGCGGTTAATCGGCACACGGCGCCGGCTAAGGCCCCTATTCGTTTTCAAATCAGTTGAAAAACTACATACCTGCAGCTGATTGGGTTTTGATACGTTTAACGCGAATGCCCCGCCGAGAGCGTCATCGCTCACATGCTTGGCTGGCATCAGCCGTCGCACGTTACCACCTAACCAGCAATTTAAAACAACACCGCCAATTTATTTATTTTGATGATAATCAATTCCCCGCACTGTGTTAGTGCACAGTAATGAGTAATACGTACCGAGGGTATTATCAGCATTCAAATAGCGTGTCAAGCTTGCTTTATTCGATCATTTATTTAGCTGACGTCCAACCTTTATCTCCGTGTTCTGTTGTCTTGCGGTTGGACAATATGCGAACTGGCTGCATGCATATTTAATTTGAACCGAGCTCTGACCTTTGCTCTTAGGGTAATGCATTTCCTAACAGGTATATTGGACCTTATGTCCCTATAAGCAACCCTTCCCTGTAATGAGATTCATGCATGGTAAGTTAGTGCGTCCGACTCAATATTCCCTTGGTCCATTGTTCTTACGGAGTGTGTAATTCTTTGTTTCAGGTAAGCATCTAGCTATTGGTCGTGGCTTAGCTATGTGTTATTCAAAAGGTATGTTACAGACTGCTATTATTTTATAAACCAATCGCGCGCCATTGTTACGAGATTAATAAAAAAAATAATACAAAACAAACGGTCATTTCTGCATCGTTGTTGTATGTAAGGCAATCTTGCAATGGAAGTTTTAGTTTTGTTTTCATGTCGACTTAAGTATTTCGTGTTAAATGAAGGCCTCAGTAATAAATCACATACCTGGACAGATTTGTTTGTCTAACTTCGAAGTAAGATTTCTGTGAATGATTATGCCACGTCTTATTCGTGGCCCATTTTTTACGCGAACCAAACGGTTTGCATCTACTTGCATAGTGCGTACCGCCAGGATGTGGAATTACTTGCCGGAGTCTGTGTTTTCTGCACAGTACAGTCTGAAGGTCTTCAAGTTGCGGGTAAATAGGAACCTAATGAATAAGTGTGCTCCATCGTAGACCACATCGCTACTTAACATCAGGCAGGATGGTGTGCAAACGCTCGTTCATTGTGTATAAAAAAATACACTTTAAATGCATAGAAATCACGACCAAATCAGGCGTAATTTTATACCATAGTCAGTCTTGTCTTTTATGGATATAAAGTATTTATAGATTTGATATACCACGCATTTCATTATGTCGATGACGCTATGTTCAGAGTACTGTTTGCCAATTTTTTTTTCTTAAAATGACTCACGCAGTTTTTGTGGTTTAACCTATAGATATCTTGTCATCGCGTATGTCAGTTTCAATTGTATATGAGCTAATCGATGCTGTTAGCGTCATAGTGAAGAAGCTCATTAAATTTTGGTTTCCGTTTATTATTATTTTAATTTGGAAACATTCTGTGCCCGTGGAGTGTGAGTAATCCACTAGAGACCGACGACAGTGTTTCTAAATTAATATTTTTACAACTAATCTTGGGCTAATTTGAGAATGTAATTTTTCACGTGAAAGCGAAATACACTTGACATTTTTGGGTTTGCGAATATCAGTAGTAGAAGATTATGCCTACACTCGAGAGCAAACATTCTGGGTCACATACGTAATCATTTAGTATAATATACCCATTTAGATAGAGTAGAACTATGTGCGGAAAATATATTGTCTTTTAGAGACAGTGAAACAAATAAACATATTACAAAGTTTTACTTATGTTTATGTATTATACTTTTACAGTATTTTAGGTAAATATGACGCGGAATTATTGCCCTTCAGTGTAGGTAAATGACATCAGAGTAGGGCAATTCCCAAAGCGATCTTAAGTACGACGTATGATTTGTTTTTGTGGGTTAGGACTTTGTAGTTTGTGATAGCTATAGTTAATGATACAAAACCAGCAGACTGTAGAATTCGAGTATACATACAGAGTGTAAAAAGACCCCGAGGAATGATCTTAGAAACGTTTTTGGGCTCGTCAATATGAACAACTTTGACTATGGCGACAATGTGGTTAAATGAAAAATTTAAGTACACATAGGGACAGATAGCAAGAGACGACTTTGTTTTATACTATGTATTGACGTATCTACCACACATTAAAATAGGTAAAACCGCGGTACTTCCACTAGTACTTACAGATGTACTAAACATAGCAATGTTTTTTTTAATAACATTTTAGCCACGACATAACTAACTCGTGACTACCGACGCCCACACACGCCTTAATTTGGTTCCTACCATGTAATCATGCATTAAGGATGTCAATTATAGTTTATTAATGTAAAAAAAATATATTTTAATTGATGGGCCTGAATTATATTTACATATTGTATATTGGTGATTAATTAAAAACGTTTCGTATAGCCCTTTGGGTTTAAATTTTGGTATCAAGGAGTAGTTTTGTAATTAATTTATTATTTAAATTGTTGATACTACTATTTAACTAAACATATAACTATTACACTCAGTGGCGTGCACTGGCTTTTACGACAAGGTCGGCAGTAATCCCTAAGGATTGACACCTATGTATAGGTAACTTGTCTTTACGACATATAATTACCTACCTGTCTACTCACCCACAAACCACAGGACCGTGTCGTTAGCCTATGTCGTGAGTACAAAAAAAAAAGATAGCAACAACTCTATTATTAGGTCGGGTAACCAAAATACTAAGGTAGGCAGCGTCTTTTTTCCTATATGGTGTTCACGCTACTGGGTACACTACAGTTTAAAAAAATATTGTACGTACAGAAAATCGTGTTTATAAGATATAACATAGTAAATGATTTATGCTGTCATACAATAACTGGCAAAATGTATCTTGAGTTATGGCAGGAACTTCATTGTCGTCTATTAATTAGTAAATTCTAAAAATACCAATTTTAGACGGCTCCATTGTACATTCAAGAACAATAATTATTGCTTAATACGCGTTTCTATACCATCTGCCATGATTTTTTAAATATAAATAACTAGCTGACCCGGCGAACTTCGTACAGCTTAACAGTTAATGAATGTCGTATAACAGTACCTGAACTTTCGAGACATTTTACAAAAAATAAATTTCTGAACGCACACATGAATAGTTGTTACAGCATTTGACAGGACTGGACAACAAATGTTTGACATGTAATAACAAATCAGCATTTATTTAAATGATTACGTATTCATTACACATATAGAGTTTTCATTGTTTTTAATATGTATTCTGCTATTCGGAGCGGAGACAAATCCAACGAATCAATAACCATGAAAATTGGTTCAGCAGATCTCGAGTTATAAGTGTTGTAACAAACCTGTCTTTGTTTTATATATATATAGATTTAAACGTCGCAGAAATGTCCAGCTTCAATATCATTGTGTGCTATAGGCAAGTAAATGGTACGATGTAAAACAGTTTTAAATCTATTTGTATTCATGACGGCGTTAAGCACATTTGAATCGTAAACGAGTGGCATGTCATAGTAATTCGAATATCGTTTTTTAATGTTCCATTCCACACAATTATATACTAGTACTGTCTACCAGTTTATGTCACTCTAAATTCTAAGAAAATTACTTCTGACCGGTGGTTTTTACGACATAGATAATAAATAATAATAAAAATAAATTAATCGGACGTTATTAAATCTAATCATTTAATACATTCAACACAACGAAATCTTAATTATATTTGGTTCTACTGTACTATCACTAATCTAAGAAACCACAGTTTCTAAGTCTGTACAAGGAATAATGATCCTTAAGTGTCGGTATCTTTTATATAAACACTTACACTACCAATATACCTTATAGCCTACATGTTATTTTAGTTTATAAGCTACAGAGCTGCCAAGTTTCATCAAAATCAGTCGCGTACTTTTTACGTGAAAGGAGGACAAACATCCATCAAAACTTTCGCATTTATAATATTATTAGGATAGTAGGATGGACATTGTAGCCAGTCTTGAAACCATCCGTTCTTCGCACATATTCCAACGAAAAATGAATTGTAACGCTTCGCCTTTTATTCGTATGACGGCACTGGTAAGTCTTAATTCAATCTCCCTAAATCGATTATAGTCCCGGAAATTACATGTCATTACGTGTACGGGGGTTTGGTTATTGCCGTTGAAGGTAGATGACGCAAACCTGCCATTAGCTGATTGAGGAGCGCCGTTTCTACTTGCAATCAATGCATCCTCGGCATTACTTTCGCACTGAGATCTTACAAATGCGAAAGTGGGAGATATTCCGAGCAGTTACACTAAAAAATATTGCCCTAGATTGTATTAATGGGAAAGCATGTCGGAGAATTTACTCTAAGGTGTGATTTTACCTAATATAGGCCAAGTTCTTGGATTAGATTTTTTTTCTTAAACACAATGAACAAGCCTTTGATCACCATCCTGCCTTACGTTAAGCAGCGATGTGGTCTACGATGGAGTACACTTGTTCATTAGGTACCTATTTACCCCTGTGACTTGAAGACCTTCAGACTGCGCAGGAAAAACATACTCTGGCAAGTCATTCCACATCCTGGCCGTTCACATTTCCCATAATTAATCTTAGGATGCATTTTTTGGATGGTGGATAAATTGAGAGAAGTGTTTTCAGCTTCGGCTAGTAGGTATTTAATGAAGCTCATTTGTGTAATCATAGTTTAGTATATCTTATAGGTGGTACACAAACCCAAGAATGAAATCCATTGCGGTGTGGACTGAAACTTTGACTTCCTAAGACATATTTTGCTTGACAATCGGGGTGTAGATGGACAAATTGTACAACATTGCGTAACACATCGTTGCGTTTATATTGTTTTTTAAACCCAAAGAATATACTAAATAAGTAATATTACTTTTACGCAGTAGACCAGCGCAGAACTTTGCCGGATTTACCATCTGTCACGATGGGTCACCAATTAATCCATGGTGTATTAATTACTGTTTCCACCCCCTTTAAAGTATACACTGCTTGGCTGTATCTATGTATGCATAATATGCATAATGGTGTATAAGTTTATTTTGCTGCGTATGCGCATGTAAGCGTGTGCGTAAGATGAACAAGAATTCCAAAACGAAACGTTGTAGACAAACAAGCTGTACGAGTCGTGAGGGGTCGCGTACGGCCACACAAACAGCTAGCTTAAAATGTGCGACATCTCAACGGATTCACTTTCCTCGTCACACTTGTGTCTGCGCCCACGTCTTTATTTTTCGAATTTCGAACGGGTGTGCTTGCCTTACAAAGAGGCACTTTCTACATGCGCACGCGCAGGCGCAAATGAAGTGTGTCGCCCGTACAGCTGTTGCCGCGGTGCTCTTACGCACAAATGTATCCCGGAAACCATCAATTTAGTTAGATAGTGAACCGGATTGTCTACGCAACCGAGCCCCATACAGGACGGTTAAGAGGAAGAATGTGATTTATTCCTCTCATTGTTTTGTGCTCAACACAGATGCCTGCTTCCTCTGACTAATTAAGAACCCTCATTGTTTCATTGTATATAACTCATTTATTTCGACTTTTTAAGCGGATACGGGTATTAAATCAAACAACCCTCAGTTACATTGACGTTAGCCGTGATATCCATCAGTGTTTCAGTCGTCGCCTAATGCGTAAATCTTATTATTGGGGCTTAAAATATCAACATCTGCCGTGCTCGTTGCCACTGCTCCCCATATGTCTATCGGACAAATCCATTTGGAACGGTCCCCCTCACGGCGCACTCTCTCATATGTCTCTATTACAAGCCAAGGATTAATGCGACTACAATAATGCTACTCTAGTTATTTACGAGGCGAGCCTATTTCAAGTCGTTCCTTCAGTGGATGTTGCGTTGTTCTGTAGCTCCACTAGTGTTTGTCAATGATTCCCTCTGCATACGGTAGTGTTTGTCATGTAACCGATATAGTTTACTTACATTTCCATTACAACTTCTGTGGTCTTGTATTAGGTACAATGTGTATTGTGATCAGATTTGTCTGGACTAGTATTTAGTACACTTTGAACGTAGAACGAGGCCATCGGCGTTTATTAATACTAAAAGCATTGTTTGTACAGCAGTTTAATAAGCAAATCTACAGTTGCGCTGTGGCGAAGGGTTATATATCATGTGAAGGCACATTTATTGGTTGTTACTTGTACTGCGGCCGTTGTGGCATCTGGTAAACTAATATCATCGAGTGTTGCATATTATCCACTACTTTCTAGTGTAGTGAGCGGTGTGGCTGCGGTATTGTTTATGAAAATGGGGTCACAATCGGAAGAAAGTGACGGAGAGAGACCGGGCGGTCGCCGGACGCTGCTGCCGCGAAAAGGTCACGGCCATTTTCACGAAAACTGGCGATGTTGAAAGACATTTTCCATCCTTACAAATAATTATTATCGTTTGTCACTGTGAACGGAGTACATCCTTTCAGTCACAAGTCACAAGCAAAAAGCGGCGATAAGAATCCGCTTGGGAACTGACGGCAAATCGAATCGGGAATGTGTGCGTTCAACAGAAGACGATATCTGCACTGATGCAGCATTACTGTATCCTAATGTCGGTACGGTCAATCACCACACAATATTATCTACTTAACAAAAAAGTATTAAACACGTAAGAAATAAGCCAAAAAAAAAAACAAGCAACAAACATTTACGACACGTATTTTTTTCGTGTTATCGCCGATAAGGATAATCTCAAGATAAATATTCATCTTTTCATAAAAAAAAATACGACGTCACGTCCATGCCAGTGATTGATTAGAGTAGCTGTAGGTGGATACCTGATACTTGTAAATTTTGTATTCACGTTCGAAGAGAAGAGGTCCAGAATTATGAATAATGACGTTGACGATGGGTTGTATTCAAAATAATTCAAACGGTCTGTTGTGGGTGGCGCCTCCGCAATCCAAGATCTATAAATCATGCGGAAGATGCGCCGGCGACGATGGTGCCGCCATCTTTACATGCGCGCCAATCAAGGACTTGGCGGTGTAATCTAGCACTGACAAACTAATCAGTGAAATAGCATAATAAAATTTAAAACGAAAAATAAATTTCCCATGTTTTTACGACACCTTTTTTATTTTTGTAACACAACCATTCGATATTATTATTCTCTCACTAAAAGTAACTATAAGGCTAGAAGAAAGTTTTTTTCTTCTCTCTAATTACCATACATCAGCACAGCGCCAAGTGGAAGTGTTAATGAAGTGATGCACTACGCGCCTTCGCGTTTAAAGAAAGATCCTTCGTGGGAGGCGAAATCGTGTCTCGGACGAAATTGTTCGGCACATCCCCTGCTTTGTTGGAGCGTCAATGTGGCAATGCGACTGCGCAATTGATCATTCGGCATTATCACATGACCGTGATAACTCATGATAAAGTTGCCCGTGGTTTTGCCCTATCAGATAAAAGAGGCTACGTTCACAAACTTCTACTACTATATTGTTTGCATGATTTAAGTTCTTTCACAATACAATTTCAACGCGAGATTACTGTGTAGTCTAATTACAAACATTACACTCGAGAAGATGTTTGTCTTAGCACAAAACCCTATTTTGATGTCAACGTGGAATGTATCAAGATTTATATAGTGGTTTTTTTTTATATGCCAAATCAGCACTTGAAGTTTATTAAACAGACCCGCTGAGAAGTCTCGGAATCTGTCGGAAGCTCCTTGGTCGAGCTCGCTTGAATTAATACCTCTCGATACTTTTCGCACAAAAAAAGTTGTTATTATAAGTGCTTTATCAATTATTGATATTTTATTGTATCTCTCTTATAGCGCAGTATAGAGTGTTCCATTTGTAATTGATATTCTGTTGTTCAAAACTCGAAGCGGTTAGAAAACAGCACAAAGAAACGATAAATAAGTGGAGTCCTATGTCATTTATCATAATACGTTGTCGGTCGGCTTCCTTTATCCCGGCATTGATGTAACCGGCAGGTAGGCGCACGCGCATCGGAATGCTCAAGGCATAAATAAATTATTCCTGAAAATTCGTATCCCTTTGTACTTGATAATTCGTGTTTCTTGCTGCTGGCGAAATATATGATTGCTGTAGTAATCGAACGATGTAATTTTGGAATGTTTGGTCCAGTATCTGTATAAATAATAGTAATACGTTGTACATCTATCATTATTATTTATTTTGCGGATATTGAAAACCCTTACACAGCACATATATATACGTAAACGATATTGTAAAGGGAATATTTACCGTGTTTCTTTTTTTCTGAGAATTCAAATGACTCCGCACCATTTTCCTTCCATCACGTTCGGTGTTTATTTGAACAGTTATCCGACACAAATTCTGCAGAGTTATCGTGATAGCATCATTTTGACGGCGCAAACGAGCTGGTTCTCTCGACCCCGCGACCTTACACAAAGACCCCTCCAGCTAGGGGATATGCTAAAGCTCCCGCTTAGGACTGCTTATTCATAAGATGATGTGATTTCATTGCATAAAGAGTCACGTCTTGCCCTGAGACTTGGAGATACGAATCCATAAATGCTAACGAAATATGAACTAGATGAATTATTTATCTAAAACAGAGAGTATATAATGTTTTGAAAATCATAAAATCTCATTGGGATGTTCTGTGCAATTTCTTATCACGATACTATACTATACTATACTATAGTAATGCGGCGTCTACAACAATCAATTCATGGGAAACATGACAATCAGCTGACATCAATGCTTTTTCCCCGTTAGAAGAGGTCGGCAGGTGTCGATTTGCACTTGACGGTTGGCCGTATCATACCAACTTTGGTCATCCATTGTTAGGGAAATGAAACTGTGCTGGACTAAGATCTGATAGAGAGCGTTTCACACTGGTTTACGACCGGCATTATGGACACTGCACAGCTAAGTGCGCAAACCCCAACACCAAGCAAAGATATATAAAAGATAGAGAAGAATGGTAGTTTTATGCGCCTCGTTCTAAAATTAAACATCCCTGAGGGGAACTTATCTTGAAATATTAAATTTCCTCTCGTTGCGTATCTTAAAATAAAGAATCACCTAAAAGATAAAGTAGACGGCTTGTTGTTCTTGTAAGATATTTAATTCGCGCTGTTATCGTTGTGAAGTATAATTTTATAACTTTATTATTTCCATTTTTCAATTTAAGCGAATGCGGAAGAGATGTCGCCGCATCCATTGTTGATTTCGATAGCAACAATTTCAACTTTATTGTTTTCACGCCGTCGTACAGGCAAATTGATTTTAATAATGCGTCCATTAATAAAATAGCCAAAAACGTCCCGTGGTCGCGGGTGGTCGCAGTCATTTGCATTGAATTTATGTTTTTCTTTCATCTCCTGGTATTGGAAAATTATAAATACAGTTGTTCATTGTTTCCTTTAATAAAACGATTCGGCGATGCTTGATTTATATTGGCGCTTTCGTGCAAAGGTCCTTTATCAATGCCAAATGTGTTTTGACCATATTGTATTTTCTTCGTGTTAAGTGTCCGTTGAGGTCTGCTTCAGCCATATCACGACGAGTGTGTGGATTTAGCACTTGGTGTTAGTCGTCAAGTAACAAGTCGCTGGTTTCTTTGTCGAGGCGCGTAAATGGCAAGAGTAGTCCGCCCACAGCGCTCCGGCCCGAGTGTTTGCCTAACGTCTGTTCCCACGGCGGCTCACACCCGCAGCCGTGTCAATGACGGCCCGTTACTGCACGGCTACACGCGGTCATCATCCGACCAAAGTCTTTAACACTATCCTATTATATTTGCTAACGCCGCTTGATATTACAACACGTTGCAAACTAGCGAGGCATTCGTTCAAGATCACCGAGACTATCGTATCGAGTTGCATGCAAATCGAAGCTGTAGGTCACCTCAATTATTGATTAGAAACGGATTCGTATAAAGTAATGGCGTGTTTCGAAGGCGGTATTCGGTTGTGCACCGTTAATTCGTGGATCGTCCGTCCGGTCTGCGGGCTACACATGGCCCATGTGCGATTTATTCGCGCAACCGGGCTGCCTTACGGTAAAACCCTCGTCTCCACTCTTCAACGCGAGCTGCGCCATCGGCTCCGTTCTCATATGCAGGTCACGACTGTTGGTGCATTTCGAAATAGTGCTATAGTCGGTAAGCACTCGAAGCTGTAATTGATCGGTTTGTAGGTTTCCCTATTTTGACAGCGAACTTCCATCACTCAAGTCAAAGGTTCACTGGTATCGTATAAGCTATTGGACTGGGAGGTATTCGACGTCTCCATGGAACCATGTCGGGCAATTTATTTCAAGGGTTAATGTGACATCAGTGGAGTTTACGTACGTTCTGGCCTTTTAGGATTGCACCGAGGCATGTGACATTCTCGGGAAAATTTAATAATTTGTTTCAAGTAGGCGTATAATGACGCTATTAGAGGCGTTTCCGCCTTTGAAATTAATTGCGATGACATGACAATATTCCATAAACGTAAAACCCACCTAATGCTCACACGTAGTCTAAAAGCAATTGGCTATTGGTCCGTAAACGTTGTTTTTGTTTTGACTACGTTTGGTCTTTGTTTGTGTGATTATGGCGAGATGAAAGGTTGTTGTACCGGCTATTATAAAACTAGTTGTGATATCGTAAAGTGTATGTAAGCTGTCGCTGGCGGAGGTTGGTGCGGTTCATCGCTCATCTCCCGGCATTCTTTCCCTCTCGGTGAAGGAATCTCAGTCAGTTCCCATCACGGCTTATGCCGTTTGTTGTAGACGTAAAAATGCGCTTAATGTCTCTCGTTAACCTTTTGCAACAACGTTGGCGCTTCTTCGTCGGCGCCACAGCTTTAATTGCGGAAACGCCGCTTGTCTCCCACCTTTCCTACCTCGTTCTTTACTTTAAATGTGTTACTTTGTCATTTTATGCTAAATGTCTCTTAAGGTTATTCGAATGTGCCTTTGTTTTAAATACAATTTGCGCAGCCGCGGCGAGTTCCTTTTACGTTAATAATAATATATCGGTTGGTACTATAATATATTTTATATTGCCTAATTTTAGATCAACAAGGTCGTTATTTTCGTTCTTTGAATTTCCTTAATGTATCCGACTGTATTGTTTTAGATTATTAGATTGTAATTTAATAGACAGAGCGTATGACAGAAGGCCTTGTGTGTGTTTTGTGGTTTGCATTTCACGCACGAATTGATCAGCGCCGGCCATAGAGCTGTTGTCATCGGCTGTTTAAAGTCATTGTTCTTATTATTATTATGAGGTAAGTATATTTAAGTTTGATCGAATCTCGCTCGCTCCATTCTAAGTACTTGACCTTGAGGCGAAGCGGTGTAAGTAATTAAAACATCTCACGAAGTGTCTTGCGAAATATCCCCTGGAGTTTGGGGGCGGAAAGTCTTTTATGCGGCCGTGGTAGGTGTCGGTGGAACGGTCACGCGCCCGAGTGACGCGGCGGTCACGTTTCTGAACCGGAGCGACTCCTGCGCACGATCAGCTCCATTCGCTCGATTTATTTTGCAATAATAAACCTAGATTATTGACTAGATAGCACCACTGAAAGTGGCAAGGTCAAATTCATAAATGCTAGTTTCGTAAATTATTATAAAAAAAAAAATGCTATTGTTAGATGCATTAGGTATTATATTGTTCGCTTTGTGTAGCCAAGTAGATAAGTTCGTAATCGCTTTATCTCCATCTGTTTGATATTGTTGATGAATCACGATCAAGAATTATGTGATAATAATGGGGCATCGATCAACATTAGTTTCTGCCAACGCACTATGTAGGTACCTAATACTTAGTGCTACAGTCTAATAATATGTCCAAGATCTATTTTTACACCTACCAGCAACTCGTCAGGAGCTTTGGTTGACTGATGTACCTAGGGATTATGACAATATTAACGACTGTCTGACTGATTGAATGACACGTCAGCGTTGCAGCTTATTTTTGTTACAAATTAGAACACAATCCTCATACTTTGCAGCAGTGGCGTGTACTGGCATTTACGACAAGGTAGGCAGTAGGTAATCCCCAAGGATTGACACCTAGGTAGCTTGTCTTTACGAAATATAGGCACCTACATATCTACTCACC
>SJJU01011251.1:0-10067 GCA_012932125.1 Conopomorpha cramerella
TTTATAATAAAGGAGAAGCTGACTTACTGACTGACTATAAATAAATGCGCAGCCCAAACGGCTAAACGTAGGAACTTGAAATTTGGCAGGGACTTGGCTTAGGTACCGTAGGGTTGTACTACGAAAGTAATTCCCGAAATTCCCACGGGAACGGGATTTATAATAAATATGGGAATATCTATGTTTGCCAGGTCAGCTATTCAAAACTAAACAAAACACAGTGCATTATTCAATGCAGGTTTTTAAGGGCTAACATCTCCCCAATCCAGTAGATCCCCTACTTTCATATTTCATGACTCCTCTTATTCAACTTGGCATGAACGTAACGTAGAAAATGAGAAAGATTTTCGGGATTTGTTTCTCGTATCATGCTCCCGAGGGTAAGGGGCAGTTTCAATCATGATTTTCCTGAAAATTTATAAGTTATTGTATTATTTCGTGTTAGTTAACTTTTATTTTCTTTTCGTTTGGTAGTGTTGGGTTTTACTTTAAATAAATACGAGTACGGTGGAGGGATTTATGCTCGTGTGCGCGTGTATATACATACATACGGTTCATTCATAAAATTCATATTCAATTCTTATTGCATTCCATAACAAGGTAAGGTAAGGTAAATATAATATTTAAAGACAGGTAGATCGTTACGAAACCTGTTGGGCATTTTGACAATTGCATTCGCCATAATAGACAGTTTCTTCCCGGTTCTTCTAGACAGTAAAAAAAAATGATATGATATGATATTGAGACTTTAATAGATAGGTATTGTAAATTGATTTATTTATTAGTTAACCGGGGCAACTGCATCTACGGTACTAGGTATTCCGACTTTACATTATACATATAATAATGTAAAGTCGTGCAATGACTTGCCGGAGTCTGTGTTTCCTGCGCAGTACAGTCTAAAGGTCTTCAAGTCGCGGGCGGATAGGTACCTAATGAACAAGTGTGCTCCATCGTAGACCACATCGCTGCTTAACATCAGGCAGGAAGGTGGTGAAACGCTTGTCATTGTGTTTAAAAAAAAATGTGGTTTTGAAGAAAATTTACTAAATAGGTGTGTAAAGTCGAATTTAGCCCCTAGTTGTATTTACCCCGTCTAGATTTGAACATCTCGACTCGACATACGTTATATTCTCGCGTTTATTTAGGCAGACATTAGACGATACGTTTTGATCTCAGTTTTACCACAGTCATGATTGTGATTGACAGATTTTCTATCGTCTAATATAGTGAATGATGTTTGAATTAGGCACCTACCGGCTACCTAATGCAGACATTAGACGCTCATGCAAGCGTGATTCAATTCCATCAGTCATGATTTTTGGAATGACTACTAATACTAATTCAAACATCTTAGACGATAGGAAATCCGTCAATCACAATCATGACTGTGGTAAAACTGAGATCAAAACGAATCGTCTAATGTCTGCCTTACAGTTGTCATACCTAAATATTTTTACTGTGTCGATCCCAAATATAGAAACAAACAAGTCATGAAATATTTAACAAAAGAGTTTCCACAAAAATCCGGAGAAAAATCTGCCTTACAATATCATCGTAGAGAAAATAAAAGAAAAAGCAATTGAATTACATGTTCATAAATAACTGAACGATGCCCTTACGTGGTACAAAGTCGTAACCTGATTTATTTTTCGCTATCTCTTTTATTATTCCCTTTAAAAAAATATATTATTATACTCTCCGTTGTCTCGGAATTTTGGTGATATTAACAGTATTAAAATTCGCTTTCTCGGAAATATTTCTGCTTAAATAACTTGGTGCTGTGGCATTTTTATTGCCCGAGAATAGAATTGTCATCAAAAAATCCGCACGTAATATTAGCATTTTTACTTACTCGAGACTTTATAATCCTAAGGAGGGATAGGCAGAAATTAAATTAAGGATTACGTTTCTCGAGTTTATTATATAAAAAATAAAAATAAAATAAATACACTTCACGCCATTTAATCCCAAAGCGGGGTAGGCACATGCTTAATAAGCAAATGCCGACGGTTCACCAAGCGTATTTATTATATATTATATTGTTAGGGCCTTACCAATAATGGCGGAATTGCTATTTCGAAGATACACAAAGCTCAACTTGTCAGTTGTATGTCAAATACGGAGTAACCAGTTCAAGGAGACCTGTAATAACCGTTGTATAAGTGACAACGCGTTTATTGGTAAGGGGGTTATTATATACATTTGCTATTCTGGAGATTATTAAAGAAAATGTACGTACTTTTACTATGCAGACAATGCGGGAAAACAAAAAAAAAAATCATCTCCATACTAAATCGTAATTTTTTTGTCTCCGGAAAAAACATTTTCTAATGAGGACTGAATTTTTTTTCATTTCCCCACGTTTGTCTCGTATAATATAACACCCAGGCAGTGGCGTGCACTGGCTTTTACGACAAGGTCGGCAGTAGGATTGACACCTATTTATTGATAACTTGTCTTTACGAAACACAGGTACCTATCTACTCACCCACAAAACACGGGACCGTCGCTAGCCTATGTCGTGAATACAACAAAAATGGATCCTGCAATAACACTATTATTAGGTCGGATAACCAAAATACTAATGTAGGCAGTGTCTTTTTGTCTATATGGTATGGTATGCACGCCACTGCACCCAGGCGTACACAACAAACTTTTTCCGCTCATAATTTATGTATTATTTCGTCGGTAATCGATCCCGCAACTAACGCGTCATACTAGATGCTGATATCATGACCACTAGGCCATCCTGTCCAAATAATATAACCCAACTTGACAGGGGATGCGCCTATAAGCTATAATATCATTCAAGTTTATTAGTTTCGTGTTTATTTACTTTCTTAGAGTTGGGTGGCTACGGAATTTTTACGTAGTTTCTTGACAGATGCGGTTGGCAGAAATTACAAATATTGATTTATAACCACGACATTACCTTTAGCAATTTTTTGCTTGTGTGGTCCAGTTGGTCGGATACTTGACTTGTAACCGGGAGGTCGTGGGTTCGAGTCCGGCTATTGGACGTGTTCCAATGGGACTCTTTCAGAGCCTATGTACGCAACGCAGGTACGGTGAAGGACAACATCGTGATGAAACCCGAACACCACAAGGTGTGTGAACCTTCTCATACCGGGGATGGGCTCACCCCCTGTCACGTTGGGTTAAATACGCTTGGTGAACCGTGTGTATTTTTTTTTAAATCAATTTATTCACAAAATTACACATTAGGTATTACATAAAATAAAATTCCGCCAAACTACAGAACAGTTTGTTGGCAGATAAAAGGCTAATTTAAAATTAACACTATATGTAACTCACTGTTGAGCCGCGCGCATCAGTATTTAAACAAAAATACGAAGTTAGGTATACAATAAATACAAAGTTGATTTTGTTTTACGATAGATAGATAGGTATCTGATTCTTATTTGCTTTAGCAATATCTTAAATATCTTATTTGCTTTAGCAAGTGCCTCTGCCTAGCCCGGTTTGGGATTAAATTGTATGTTTTACATTTGTAATGTACACTGTGCCAGTGTGCAATAAAGAGTATATAATTCATTCTTTCACGATGCAGTTAGCATTTAAACAATAAATCATGGACGTGATAAAACCACAGGGAAAGCTAAGGAAAGAGCAACAAGTTTCATTGCGTATGTTTCTTAATGTTGGACAATAAAGGAGATGGATGTGAAAACTGTGCAAGGGGTTAGAAATGAGAATTTTAAGAACGACGTTTGTTTTGAACATGCAAATGACAAGGAAAAGTCCGTTTGCACCAGTAATATGAAAGTAGAGTAGCAGATTTGGGTAGTACTAGGACGCAAAAACGACTGAGTGTTATAAGTTTGACGTGTCTGTGTCTGTATATGTCTGTCTGAAGCAACGTAGATCATCCGATTTTAATGCGTTTTTTTTGTTGTTTGAAAACTGATTTAATCGAGCGTGTTCTTAGCTATGCTTGATCGAAATTTGTTCACCCTCTCTCTCTTTGGGTTGAAAGTGGGGATGAAAAATTTAACTTGAATAAATATGTCCAAGTAGGGTATCAAATGAAAGAGCACGACGCACGTATACAATTTTATTTAGAATCGGTTTTTTTTAAATTATCAATTTAATAGTGGTATAAAAATGCCGTCATGCCCTCGTACCACAAAACTTATAATTTTACTTGAAAATTTCCTTCCATTCTCTCCATATGCCCAAATGAGAGAGCTACACTAAATAGAGAACGTAGATTGAAAAAACTATGTATGAATTGTATCGTTCTTTTCGTACCAAGATTATCCAAACATCATTTCCAACTCCTAACTTCAGGTTGAGTTAAGATTTAAACATTCTTCCAGACTAAACCAGAGCTCAAACTACAAAGAGTAGGATAGATCCCGATGGAGCCTAGCCTTGGATGTAGCAGAAAGGGTTAGCGTAAAATATTACATTTAACATTGAGGTGACAGTTGAGTTACAGATCAACGTGGTAAGAAAACAAAGTGTACCTACTAAAAACTACAAACCTATTGAACTGTTGGCCATTTACTTAGTACCTCTGTCTACCCCCGCTTTGGGAATTCGTCCGTAGATCTTTAAATCACGGGTAAATAGGTACCTAATTAACACGTGTGCTCCATCGTGGGCCACATCGCTGCTTCACATCAGGTAGGATGGTGGTCAAGACAAGCGTTTGAGAGCATAAAGTATTGAACTGAATTTAATCAAGTCGGTAATCTCAAAATAACCACTAAAGTTATCACACGGTTTCACTTATTAATCCGTAACCCAGTGTCACAAGAACTTGCCCAGCCGAAGCTAAATGGAGAAAAACTCGACCCCAGTGCGGAATAAAGTTAATTTAAACTAGTTTATACAGGGTGGTGCTCCTGTAACACGAGCACACAAATTATATTCAAATTCTTTCAAGTAGATTTGGTGCTTAAAACATTTATTATAATTTAATGCCGAATAATTTATACGTCTAATGAAAATACATTGAATTTGACAATGTTAGTATTTTGATGGTCTGGGGCGTAACACACGACATGCACCATAATTGTTTCTTCCAATACACGGCTCAAAAGGCGGCCGAAAGAAATAATTCAGCTATGGATTGATCACCTATCAATGTTACCAGTTTGTCCATCAAATATCAGAAGGCATGTTCATTTGTATGACATTTTTAGTTGGAATACAGAATAACTGTAATGTGGAATTTTCTTTGACGGTTTTCTGACATATTTTCGTGCTAAGAACTGTCATTACTGTCATACTTTCCAAACAAAGTTTGACAATAACGACAGTTTTAGCCCGAAAATCTGGTTTAGACTTTCAGTTTTTCCTCCACCCTGTATAAGAGATTCCGTTTAATATTTACTACGGCGAAAGTTGGGCTCTCTTTATTTTATCCCCGACGAGTCTCTGCGATCTGTTACAAAGTTCCGCTGCAACATTTATTTGCTATTCATTGCGTTTGTAATTAGTGTTAGCGGATTTTGTGTACAGTCAAGGAACGACCGGGCGAAACACTTCAGGTTCGTTCACTGGTTTTTATTTTATCATTTTCGTCTTCTCTTGTACGTCATTTTACGATTTAGGGAACTGGCGATTGGTTCTGATATAACTTAAATAAAAAAGAACCGACTGCAATCAGTATTACAGTTCTCTCATTGTTAGCATTGTCGGAACTGAAACATATATAAATGGGATCAAACGGAAAGCACCAGCTTTCAAACAAAAAAAGAACAATCCAAATCGGTACACCCAGTCAAAAGTTTTGAGGTAACCACTTTTAGGGTGCTTTAGGACCGCAACAATTGAAGAAATACCACACTTCTCGCCTTATAATCCCAAAACGGGGTAGGCAGAGGCACTTGTTAAGCTAACGCACACGATACATCAAGCGCATATTTAACTCAACGTGACAAGGAGACATAAATAAAGAAATATCTTGTAATATTGTTACGCCCGCGGGTCGAGAAACGGCGACTAGAATGCCGTAGAAGTGCATCGAACATTCGAGAGGTCTAAAGAACATTCCAGAGTCGGCGAGACAGTTTCAACTAAACAGCGATACAGTGAACATCAAGAGTGAAAATTAAAGAGAGTTGACAAGTGATTGTGTGATTGTAAAAGTGTTTATTAGCGGTCTTAGTTTAACGATTGTAATTAGTTTGTGTAATTACAGTGCCGGAATAAAGTGTTATTCTTGATTTTCGCAAAAGTGTAATTTTTCTATCGGTACCCACCCCCCACGTACGTAACAATATGAATTGATACTTCATGAACTTGCTGTTTCAGTAAGTACCTATCCTATCATATTTTTACTTTATCATACGTATCACGTGTTTTATGAAACCATTATGAAATGAAATTAATTCACATCTCGTATGTGATTCAAGCGCTTCATTTGAATATTTGCTTACAGATATTATCTCTTACATTCATAATTCTCAGAAGTGACTCTGGCTGAAATCAATAGCGGACGGATTCAAAAGGAATGCTGTTTTTTTTCTTATATAAATTATTCAGGGTGAAATGAAGAGGGTAGTTATTATTAACTGATGAAAAATCCACCTTTTTGCGATTTGATTTAGGTTCGTATTGCTATTCTGTTGCATAGCTTTCTGGTAAATTTTATCTAAAAATGAAATGTACAATAAACCCACTTCTTCGTTTTTTAAATTACACCACTAAATCTTGTGGTGCCAAAACACAGAGCAAAAAGCGATCTAGGTTTGGACTAGGTATGTATAGTCCATCTCAACAAATTCATATTAGTAGAATATTAGTAGATGTGTAAATGGACCCCGAGCAATAGTCTTAGAAACGTTTAGTTTGCGCCGTTGCTGGCATACGACCATTGCTCGAGGTATTATGTTGTGTACACACACTGTCGTGCACACCATATAGGCAAAAAGACACTGCCTACCTTAGTGTTTTGGTTATCCGATCTAATAATAGAGTTATCGCTAGATCTTTTTTTGTTGTATTCACGAAACAGGCTACGGAGGTCCTGTGTTTTGTGGGTGAGTAGATAGCTAGGGACCTGTATTTCATAACACAGGTAGAAAGTAGTAATGGCTCTCTTTTTTGGCTATTATATTGTCTTTAAAAAAACAGTTTCTGTAGTCATTTTGAACACAGAACAACGATTTTTTGGCTATTTTATTGTCTTTAAAAAACAGTTAATTTACTCAGCTAGCTCTTATCGATTGCGAGATATTTAGAAGTGTTGTGTACACAACATAATACTGCGTCTAAAAGGACCTCAAGAAATGGTCGTATGCCAGCATCGGCGCAAACTAAAAGTTGTTTTTTTCTTCCGGACCATCAAATTGAATTCGCATAAAGTTGAAATCTCAAAAGATGAACTTGTGTAATGTTGAATCCTACAAAGTTGACTTCCCAACATGTTGAATTATGATTACCCAAAAAGTTAAATTCGTATAATGTTGAATCCTTTAAAATATTGAACTGCTACTGTTTTTAAGATTATACCTAAATCCCAATCACCTAATACGAATCGAATAACATTATAAGGTAGGGACATTTTTACAGATAAACAAATAAGTAGTTGGCGTAGGTACGCTGTTTTATTGAACTAAACTTAACTAAAAATACAAAATCAACTTTCTTCCACTAAAAACATAAAAGGTATAATTAAAAAATAAGTTAGAACTTTTAATCTGATTAAATTGACTTTCAGTAGAAACTTGTTTGGTGAAATTAATTTGTTTTATAGGGAGCCATTTAGAAATTTACAAATAAAGAAATTTGGAGTTTTTTCAACCATATACAATTTCTTGAAAAAACTGATTATTTACAAATGACATTGTCAAGTGTATGATAAGCATTTAACATAAACTAGTTATCTAGAGAGGTTTTACGTATCTAAAGAGGTTTTGAGTGTGTAGGTAAAGCTCGTACTGGAACCTACTCATAGTCAACATACTGGATATCCTATATTTAAGGATTTCAACTTTATAAGAATTCAACATTTTGCGAAATCGAGAAAAAACGACATTATGGTGAATTAAACTTTTTGAGATTTCAACTTTATGCGAATTCAACTTGATGGTCCGAAAGGGTTTTCCCTATTGACCAGCCCAACAACGTTTCTAAGACATGCTCGGGGACCATTTACACTTAGTATACCTACAAAAGTTCTGTCCACCCCAATAAGGAATATGCTCGTACATAAGTGTATGTACGTATGTTGAATTGACCTATTTAGGATGTCACATAGGTATTGTTTGCAATTGTTTTCACAAGTCAAGTCACGTCGCGGTGTAGCTATGTAAACAACTTTATAAAGCAGTCCACGAACGAATTCTATCAGTCTGAAGTGGGTAGCTTTATTCTCAGTATTCAGGAGAAGGCCGGGTCTTATATCATTGTGGGGTTGGCGATATTCGGCTATATTAACAGGGTTACTTATTTATTGAGGAACAGATGGCTACGCTTTTCTGAATAAGCGTACATTTCCTAAGGGAGGCCCCGTCGCGTCGTTGAAACGTAGCCTAAATAGTTACCCTGTTAACTATGAACGTGCTGTTACTTAACACATTGGTGGACAGTAAAAAAGACGCAATAGATATTGTATTGTTCTGACGCCTATAGGCGTTCAATGTCCGGGAAAGAGTTAAGACACTCGATTGTAATAATTACATCTTTAAAATAACGCAGCGGTTTTTGATGCGGTTTTCTTTAGTAAATAGAGTGATTATAGAGTAAGGTACTTATGTTTAAATGTATACATATAACAGCAGAGCAACAATGTTATTAATGTACATAGGCAAGACAACGTATCAGCTATTATCCTACTAATATTATACGTATAAATGCGAAAGTTTGGATGGATGGATATTTGTCCTTCTTTCACGCAGAAAGTACTGGGCGGATTTTGACGAAAACGTAAAGTACTTGTACTTGTAATGAATTTTGACGAAAAGTACTGGACGGATATAGGCTATAAAGTAAATTGGTAAAACAACGGTTGCTAGGCCAGCCTGCTAATATTGTATTAAACAAAATCGCTAAAAATACTAAGTTGAGCAGCAAAATTACTAATTGAGCAGAAAAATTTTTGATTTTGTATTTATTAGCTGACCAAATCAGTAATTTTGTCGCTAAGTCAGTATTTTGGTTAGGTTAGGTTAGACATTTTTGATGCACGTTTAAATACTATCCTATTTAAAACTACACAACGGATTTTGATGCGGTTTGTAGTAGACAGAGTGATTCTTGAGTAAGGTTTTTATGTTTAATACGTGTTTATAATAGCCCAGTAACTGTATATAATGTTTATTGAACCAAAACGTTTGCTAGTCTAGAATCACTCTATCTATAAATAACTTGTAAAAGTGACAGCGCGTTTACTGGTAAGGGGGTAATACTTGCGAAGTGATTAACCGCGCTCCATGTTTCCCAAGTAATCAAATTCGATTCACGAAACGTTCATAATTTAACAAAGTAAATAAATCAGTCCCCAACCCCAAGGAGGTATTAACAAGTACTCACAGCTATTAGATTTCGACAGAAAAATAAACGACAAATATTGTTATAATCCTGTTTACCCGTTGTCCTGGATCGATGTGAACGAGGAAAACGTGGCTCCCCACAAACACGCTCAAATCGTATCACAAGAAGCTACCTATGAAATCTATCAACATTCTGTGACAGTTTACAGGAAATGAAATGTACAGTCTGTAATGTATAAGTATTTTAGATGGGGGTATTTTTTGGTTTGTTTTTATGTTTAAGTATAGCAATTTTTTAGAGCGTCTGTAGTCCAGTTGGTCGGATACTTTACTTGAAACCGGGAGGTCGAGTCGAGTCCGGGTACTGGACGTGTACCAATGGGACTCTTTTTCGGAGCCTATGTACGCAACGCAACGCTCGTACGGTGAAGGACAACATCGTGATGAAACCCGCACACCACAAGTGTGTGAACCCTATAACGGCGATGGGCTCACCCCCTGTCACGTTGGGTTAAATACGCTCGGTGAACCGTGGGTACTTGCTTTAGCAAGTGCCTCTGCCTACCCCTCTTTGGGATTAAAGGCGTGAGTGTATTT
>SJJU01011256.1:0-14189 GCA_012932125.1 Conopomorpha cramerella
GGGAATGGCACAGGGTAGATATTTTCTGGGATACTGAACATGTGAGATTGATCGTAGACTACTGCAAATCAGCTGATATACAAGAAATGGAAGATGGCACTCCGCCGGACTTCGACGATTCAAGTTGTCAGGCGTCTGGAACAATACCGCCATTTAATGAATACCTTAATGTCAACGCGCCCTTACAAATTGGTGGACATCATATCGAAAACTTCGACGCGACCCATTACCACTGGCAATTCCAGCCTAACGGAAAAGGCTTTGACGGATGTATTCGCAACCTGGTTCACAACAGTAAGGTTTACGACCTAGCTCACCCTGGGCTTTCCAAGAATTCAGTGGCTGGATGCCCGCAAACTGAGGAAATTTGCAATCAGGCCGAAGCTACTTCTCGTTGCTGGGAACATGGCACGTGTGTCGGAAGTTTCTCAGAGGCACGATGTCAATGTCAGCCGGGTTGGACTGGACCCTCTTGCAATTTACCGACAATACCAACGAGTTTCCGCCCTCAAAGTTACGTGAAATTTGCATTGAGTTTCGAGCCCGATCGGTTTAGTACACAAATACAATTGAGATTCAGAACACGCGAACCACATGGTGAATTATTCCGAGTGAGCGACCAACACAATCGCGAGTATGGAATACTGGAGGTGAAGGACGCTCGGCTGCACTTCCGATACAACTTGAACTCGTTACGCACGGAGGAACGCGATGTTTGGCTTAACGCAGTAGCGGTGGACGATGGCCAGTGGCACATTGCGCGTGTCAGTCGCTACGGTAGCGCCGCCGTGCTTGAGCTGGACGGCGGTGAAGGCCGCCGATACAATGAGACATTCTCCTTCGAAGGCCATCAGTGGTTGCTTGTAGATAAACAAGAGGGAGTATACGCCGGTGGTAAAGCTGAATACACAGGTGTACGAACGTTCGAAGTGTACGCTGACTTCCAGAAGGGCTGCTTGGATGACATCAGGTTGGAGGGCAAACACTTGCCGCTGCCACCGGCCATGAATGGCACCCAGTGGGGACAAGCTACCATGGCTCGCAATCTTGACCGCAACTGTCCCTCCAACAGCCCATGCATCAATGTTCATTGCACCGACCCTTTCGTGTGCGTTGATCTCTGGAATGAATTCGAGTGCACGTAAGTTATTTATTTCCCTACCAACTTATTTTCGTCGCAATTATCTCAAATGACTCCATTACATAAATGTTTCTCAGTTTTCTGTTAAATTAAAATAAGAGATTTCGTTTTGTTTTGGTTCAAATTTAGTAATGTTTAACGTTTTGAATTATTTAAACAAGAATTGACCTGATTTTTCTATTTCTTTTATTTTTGTGTAAGCGCACTGAGTTTCGTGGGTTATTTTCATAGACAACGCTTTTTATTTATTTTAACATTCTAACAACCTATTTATTTACTTATTCATATTTTAATCATTCAAACAACATCCATTCATGTATTTTTATCATTACTTATATTATATATTTGTGTATCTATTGTGAACTAACAATATTAACCTAATTATGATATGCAGTTGCGGTGAGGGTTTGGTTCTATCTGGCGACGGTAAGGGTTGCGTGGACAAGAACGAATGCCTGTACTTCCCGTGCCGGAACGGAGGCAGTTGTGTGAACCGGGAGCCCGGCTACCGCTGTCACTGTCCCGACGGCTTCTGGGGCGAGAACTGCGAGCTGGTGCAGGAGGGTCGCACGCTCAAGCTGAGCATGGGCGCCCTCGCAGCCATCCTCGTCTGCCTTCTCATTATTATGAGTGAGAAAACATCCGTCTTAGACGTAGACCATTCATTCACCGCACTCCTCATTTAAGCACACTCCATATTCTGTATATTGTATTAGTATTCGTGTAGAATGGCGCAGGCCGCTCGCTGCGAGGCGGGTGGTACTGTTGTCGCTATATGTATTAGAACGTAGCAGCATGCTTGCGGGTCACGGGGTCTCAGTGCGCGCGAGGCGGGAGCAGTTGTATGACGTGCGCGTGTGTAGGTGTCCTGAGGGCTCCGTGCGCGGCGGCCGCACTTGCCTCAACGTGAACGAGTGTGTGCTCTCGCCGTGTCTCAACGGCGGCACGTGTGTGGACCGCGAGCCCTCGCGCCGCTACGACTGCATCTGTGCCTTCGGCTACGCGGGCCACGACTGCGAGCTAGAGCTTCTGGCCTCTGGGATCATCACACCATCCAAAGATTTCATTATAGCTATTGTAGCCTGTATATTGATGTTATTAGGTGAGCACAGCGTTTTCTTTTTTCATTTGCATGCCTTTTATTAGTAAGTACCCCATCATCATTATATTAGTAAATGTTTCTGTCGTCACTACATATATGTCTTTAGTCTGTAGGTATTCTCGTACATTATTACGAGGGAATATATGTTGGTACATGTTTGTTGGTCCATTGCTTGTATAGCTTGAATTACCTTTGTTTATGTTACGATACAGCTCGGGGCATAATACCCAAGTCTTAGATACTTTATAAGGTATCTTACAAGAGCTATATTGAATGACGATAGTTCCAAGAAAGAAAAATACAATTTCGTATTCATCTGCGATGTAAATCACAACATCTACTCGAGCGAACAAAATAAAGGTGGGAAAATATACTCTGTAAAATATCACTTGTAACAATAAGTAGCTACTGAAAACTGTTCTAATACAAATATCCTTAAGACTTACATTGACGTACATTGTTTCTACATTTGTTGCGAACTAAAAACTTTTCCCGTCCGTTCCCTCGACAAAATTGAAGAATAAAAAAGAAAACAATGTGTACATGTGTGTCTTGTTGGCTGTCTTATACATATAAATAAAAAACAACGTAGGTATCTGAAAAATACACACCTCCTTTTCAGTGAATCATAAATTTTAAATCAACTTTTATATATGAATTTAAAAAAAAGGATATTTTGAAATCGGAATGCACCTGTTTTATACGTGATCGCTTTATCGAGTGGATATTTGTTGAAACTATTGATTATTGTACCCTTAAATGTTGTATGTCCGAGATAGTTTAATTGAAGATATAAAATATACAAGTATCATTTTGAATGAGGCTTTGTTTGTAGAAGATTTATATCTCGGCTGTATCCGTTTATAAGGTCACCTTTATTACATTATTTGAGGTCTACAAAAGGCGGTATTTGGAATAACCGTATATCAAGAAAGGATTTTCGTATGTATTTGAAATACTGCTGCGAAGGATTTGTGTATTCGCAAATATATTTCAGAGCTCATTTTATAAACTGACATTATTCGAAGTCGATTTCAAAATACGAAATTCAGACAGTAACAAAGTGTTAGTAAGTAGGTACTATTCTGATAAATTAGTTTAGGTACTTTGAATGACAAGATAAGGAATAGTGTGATAAGGGAAAGTTGCGGTTTGAAGGAAGACGTAGTGACCAAGATCGAAAAGGGCATGCTTCGGTGGTTTTGGCATATGGAGAGAATGGATGAAAGTCGATTGACGAAAGAGATTTATATGGGTGATGTAATGGGCCGGGTGAGTAGAGGTCGCCCCAGAAGGACCTATACAGACCAGATTGGTGATGTCCTGGCCGAAGGTGGCGTGAAAAGTACTCGAAACCCGAGGTCATGTATGAAAAGATGTATGAATGTAGATGAAGCGAAAGGGGTATGTCAGGATCCTGACAAATGGAGATCTGTAGTCTCTGCCTACCCCTCTGGGAGACAGGCGTGAAGTGTATGTATGTATGTACTTTTAGTGACCCATTTAAAAAAAAATACATACGACATTTACAATGCACAGTTATTACAAATATATAATAAAAATAAACACAAGTTAATCATTTTAAATTTGTAATGTGCAATAACATACACAGATATTCACGTCAGTTATCCCCAAAAGGGGGATTCCAGAAGGGGGGGGGGAGGCTTAGGATCCCAAAGGCAGCTTAGGACAGTTCGGTCACATTTAACATTATAACTAGTTAAGAATATCAATATATGCCTTCAATTAAAAGTTGCTAGCTCATAGCGTGAATAAACCTAAATCTCTAGATTCCATACTCGGCTCCTACGATCAGCCAGGATATTATTTCATGTATTACTCAAGGGTCACTATAGTATAGCTTGTCCCTTTTGCACAAACACAATTAGAGCGAGACAAACTTTAGTTGAGCAGAATTTTTTTTTTCGGAATCAATCTAACTAAAGTACTGTGGTTTTATAAAAAGGTGCCTTTTACCATACAAAGCTTAAAAAAAATTCCTTAGGGTGTTTACTATATTGGTGCGTATTGTTGAAGTTCGCCATTAATTTAATACCTAACGTCCTACCATTATTGAATTTTGTAGAAACTTCTTGGTAAGGATAGAACTCAATCATTTGTAATTTAATATTGATATCCGAGCTTGCATCGTCTTGTCTAATTAATTTTATTTGAAAATAATATTTCTTTGTCACAAATTAATAACTAGTTATATCGTCGTACTAAACGTATGGGAGTGTTATTTCTTAGCATTTTTAATATTACTTCATCGATTTACACACGACGTTTAAATCGATGAAGTTTAAACGAAGGATAAACGTTTTTAATGTAATTTTACTCATTGGGTAACGTTTCGATATCAATTGGAAGTTTTCCGATATATGTGGGTTGTATTTACGGAATTATGGTCTGCCCACACTTAACGATGACACCTGTACACCCAGCTACTTTATAACGCGTTTTATGTAATATAACTAATTCACCTAAATAAAACATAACTTAACCATATTATTTTACAAAAAACTACGTTTAGTTAAGAAAAAGTTTTTCAAATTAAATCCCGTCTAGTCTACTTTACATTTGATATTTCTTCTTTCTTTCTCCCTCTAACGATTTCCCCTCTCAGTCCTAGTGCTGGTGTTCGTGGTGTACAACCGGCGTCGCGAGGCGCACATCAAGTACCCGGGGCCCGATGACGACGTACGGGAGAACATCATCAACTACGACGACGAAGGGGGCGGCGAAGACGACATGACCGCATTCGACATCACACCTCTCCAGATACCCATCGGCGGACCCCTGCCAGACCACGTACCCGCTAAAATGCCTTGTAAGTACCACTACTACTTACTACTACTTACATATCGTCGGTGATATTCCGAAACCGCGGAACTAACAGTGTTTAAAACCGCGTATTTACAAAACTAGCAAAATCGAGCTTCACTAATTAATTAATACATATTTAGCATAACTAATGCCTACAATACCAGGAAGAATATTATAATTTGACAATTTAAAAGTTTAAACAATTGAAAGTCATATGGTTTAGTAAATATTAGGTTTTTTCCTCATTCCTGTAAAATTCACTTCACCTACCTTACGCGGTTTTAAACACTGTTAGTTCCGCGATTTCAGAATATCACCGACGATATATAAATACTTTTTCGCCTTTGAGGCACAAACTTGCTAAGCACTTGCTAAGCAAATGCTCACGGTTCACGGTGAGTCCATTGCCGTTAAAGTGCTAATAGGCTTGAGCATTCACTTGTAACAGAACATCTAGAGTAACGTTTTTATATTTGTCATTGATTTTTTCTGTTGTGAACAATCAGGAATACCTACCACTAGTAAAATGCTCAAGTTTTTCATCACCCTTATAGCGCTCACACACGTTTTGGTATGTGGGTTTCAACGCGATGTTTTCCTACACCGTATGAGCTTTGCATTGCATACATAGGCTCTAAAAATGTCACTGAAGAAATAGAGAAACAATTTTCACAGTAATGTATTACATCACGTAATAGAATATTTTTTCTCCTCTTTGTAAGCCTTCAAAGAACAATACATAAGAAATCACTGAAATAACAACGTCCTTACTAAACAAGGGAACCATTGGAACTAGAATCGATAGAAAATATGTAGAACTTTACGCATAGCAACGAGCTTAGCTTCGGAACGTCGGAATCTTTCAAACTGGAGCACACACTGGTTGTTTGAAATCCAAAATGTGGACGTAGAATGTTGGACATATCTGTAATGTAGTAAGTTTTTACCCCTCGTACTTCTGAAGCTATACCTAATAGTTGGGATTGGAGGTAGGTACATTCATGTTGCCAGAGGGCGACCAGTGTCTCTCGCAAAATGAATTAGCAATTCCCTTATGCGCGAGTGCCCCTATAGTATTTGTGACACACATGAAGTTTACCTGTTCAGATTTTTACCAATCAATACAGGATGTGAAGATAACTTTTTTAATCAGCCAATTAACCAATAGCTGTAACATTCTATAGAACATATTCAAAATGCATTGCGTCCTTATGCATTTACCCACAACTTAGCAGTCACTGCATAGCAAATGCGTCATTAAATTTAGATGCTGTAATTCCAGAATACAGAGCACATGTTAATGTTGGTACAAATTACTGGTGGTCGGCAATGAGCAGATTACACGGCACTGTTCCGTCACTGATACGCCTCGTTCCACACTAAACGATGTCCGGACAATTTGCCTATCTATTTACCTTTTCAGGTAAATCGCACACTGTTTGAGAAACAAAGGTATCTATATGGGGTTTCCTTTCAATATCGATTTTAGTATACAATTTGAAGGCTTTTGAGGAAAAGGGTAAATAACTGTTCCCTCGGAAATGTCGTAAAATATATTGAAGATACAAACGGTGTTGTTGTATTGCGTGAATGGTAGAAGTTCGGGACGGCATAATTAAACTAGACTCCTTAAGTTGGCCAGTTATTATTTTCTAGTCAATTAAAACAAAATAATAATAGTTGATCTACAAAAGAAAGGATTCGATGTGTTTCCTTGAATTTCTTGTGTCCACTCATCTAGATTTCGAATCAAGTAATGTTGAACACCCTCGATAACCGCAAAGTAAATATTTCCTTTTGTCTTGTGTCATCTGACCAAGTCCTTGAATACGAATGACGAGGAAAACCCACACTTCTCCCTGAGCTGTGAAAACTTTTGAACATTCGACACTTAAACAAATTGTACATAACTTGAACCGTAACATCAACACGTAACAAAGCAAACTGGGGCTATGTTTTAATAGCACACAAATAATTGTTCGCAACCTAATTATATCCATCCTTCCTTTTGTTACTTTTATTTTAAATTCCAACAGAAAAATAGAGCTTCGAAGCTGAAAACTTTTTCGCAACATAATTTTGCTACGTTTTCGCCAAAAATTTTGCCAACTTTTTCTATTATTTAATATCTCGGCGGACGAAAGAGAGAAATTTACGATAGTTTTTTTTTTCTTGTTTCTTGAAAATAAAAGTTGTCAGCTGCGCAGGATGACAACGGAATTGAGAGGGAAGTAAGAAAGTATGGCGGAGGCGGGCGTCGACGTCGGCAGCAGCGGCCATGTTCCGTAATCACTTCTCGCTGAATGTAACAGTTATGTTATTTTTAATAGAAAGAACAACCATTTCCTAAGATAAACTCTTGCTATTCCGATCACGTTCCCAAAAATTTACGCTGATCGTATATTTTTAGATTTTATTTTACCAGTAAACCTTTCTGACATCTGCGCCGTAAATATAAATATATTATCTCATGTATCTTGGTCGACAAATACACCAGGGACCGGGTAGGGAATACACGTGCTCATTAAGAGTTAATTAAATGAGCTTTTATGACAACTGTGAACGTGCCGTGATATCATAGATTTTGTTTCAATCATATATTTCAACCAAAAATAACACAGTCTAAAAATATATTCCTGTCACCCGTTTTATATGACGGAATAATTTTCGTATTGCGAATATTTACTGTTTATAATACGAGTAAAAGTCTACATACCAATTGGGTAAAGTGATGACGAACCAAAATATAGAGAGATTTGTGTTGTACATTATACATATAAAAAATTTTAGAGATTGTGGCACAATTTAATAACTGAGCGTACCCGGCGGTATTACACGCAGTTCCCGTGGGAAATCCGGATTAATATATATATATTATGTGTCATTCCGAAGTATAAAGTATATTATTTGCAGAGTTTCATTGAATTCTGTTGTAGTTTTGGCGTGACTACTATTAGACTATCATACTTTTGCGTTTATAGTAGGTATTATTAAAATTATGATTTATTTTAGAGTCAGTCATTATAATGGACTACCGCCGTAACTATTTAGTAAAATATACATAATATTTGAATAGTTGTTATCCACTTGCCTATTTCAGTAATCCCTCAAATTTTAGTACTGTCCCTCTAAACCGTAATGAAAATAGTTGTGTAGCCACCCGCAACTTGGACTGAACAAATTCTACGCCTCCGGAATTTCGCCTGGAAATAAACGCCAATAGACACCGTGAACTCCACATCGTACTAATTTAATATTGTGCTTTGGAATGGATGTTCCGAACGGATGGAATGACATCGCAAAATAATAATAAAACAAGTTTCGTCGAATTTTAAAGACTACAGAATAGGTACTGCACAAATATTGTATTTTTTTTTGTACTGTGCTCTTTGTTGTCCAAGCTCATACAAAGTTTTATGTAATGATTTTCCGTAAAAATACTATCCTATGGCCGGATCCTAGTCTGCTATATAGTTTTCATTAAATTAAACAAACACATACCGTGGGGGTACATCCCAAAGTTTTATTCCTAAAAAGTAGCTTCTCATTTGGAAGAAATTAAATTGCTTGCGCGAAAACATTGCTTACTACTTTCCATTCTGGCCTGCCCTTTTTGGACATGAAAGAACGATGCTTAGAACTATATCAATTCCTAGATATTTCTTAGCCCAACTTGAAGGGTTAGTAGTAGGAACGAATAATACTCGTACAAACACTGTAGGTGAAAACACCACAAGCTGTCATATACAGGGAATAATCAGATTTGCAATGCATACTTTTTAACCAACTGGAAATTTCACTCAGGATCTCAATTAGTCAGTATTTTTTATGTTTGTTACCTAAAAACTTTTGACTGAGTCAACTGATTTGGATGGTTCTTTTATTTTATTTGAAAACTGACGTCTCTCTTTTGTATCCATTTAAATTTGGTTCAGTTCCGACATTGAGAGAAAAACGAGAAAACCACAAATCTGACTGACTTTTTTTGAGTTGAAGTCGGTTCTTTTTTCTTTAAAGTTATTTTGTCTCTCTCCATTCAAGAATATTTAGCTTAGTTTGGAAACATAATTAAAAAGTTTTAAAAATTGCCACTTAATTCAAGGCAATCGACTCTTGTTTTGATGGACAGTGCTAAACATAAATACACTTAAACGAAAGCACCTAAAACAAACCAAGGTAGAGAGAAATTTAGTAGCAAAATCATTGACACTCACTCGACCTTGTCGGATTGTACCTTTAATGATTCTTTAAAATTAACATTTTTAATGACCAGCACCATATCCCTTCACAGATCCCATAATGGGCGTAGGCCTCGGGGTGGGTCCGATGGGAGTGCCAGTGGGTGCCGGGGTGCCAATGGGCGGCGACACCAACGTTGGGATGTTCATCGAGGATCACAAGCGACGCGCTGACGGAGATCCCAACGCCCCGCCCTTCGATGACCTCAGGAACTACGCTTATGAGGGAGGTGGCAGTACTGCTGGCTCGCTATCGTCACTGGCTTCGGGTTAGTATTTACTGTATATATGTAGTATTACTGTATATTGACGGTTGTTTTATATAATATCTGTGTGTATGTATCAAATTATTTAGGAGTACCTACATAATATAATATGGGATATCCAAATTGTGGTCAGATTTATTGTCCTCTTTGCTTAGTAGCGTAGGTAGATTTTACATTGACCAGTATAAAGTCACCATGCAAACTTCGTCGCTATGTGGACCGTCTGTCGCCGGACGGACTTTGAACACCCAAAGGACATTAGAGACTAATCATAGGTCAATTCCCCCGCCTATGTCGTACAACCACAGATTCGTTCCTGAATGCTTTAAATTTTAAATATCTACTATATAAAAATAAGTCGGGTTTTCCTCCCTGACGCTATAACTCCAGAACGCACGAACCGATTTCCACGGTTTTGCATTCGTTGGAAAGGTCTCGGGCTCCGTGAGGTTTATAGCAAAGAAAATTCAGGAAAAAAATCAATAGAAAAGCGGGTAAACGAAACGTACCCATCTGGTGGCGAAACGGAGTTCGTCGGGTTTGCTAGTTCATTATAATTTTATCCAGCCCTTAGAAATAGTCCTATAGCCACAAGTATTTATAGATATTCACAGTATTGCCAGCTAAATGTTTAAATATATCCCAGGAACGGACGACGACACCCACGAGTACGACTACCTGGGCGCGTGGGGGCCTCGCTTCGAGAAGCTGGCGGACATGTACGGGCCGCAGGATCACGACGAGCAGCTGTAAACACCACACTAACCTCCAACACTCAGTCAATTCCCCCAATCACCACACAACCTGTACATAAACTTCCATGCGCGAAGTCACTATATTCTTTACTTTTTAGTTTAAAAAAAAAGAAGAAATAATCTCTCTTAAGTGAAACGTTTGATTGATATTATGATTATTATTACAATTAATTACTTAATATTATGTAATGTTTTATAAACTCGAAACTTCACCAAATATTTGATATGTAAGTTTTTATTAGCCATATTATAATGAGTCAGTATTTTATTCAAAGTTAACGCTGTAGTTAAGCGGCGGTGAGGTGCCGGAGGGACATCCGTGATCATAGAACGTGGGTGTTGTAAGATATTATTGTGCTATAATAAATGTGAATAGTATATACGAGTAATTTGTAAGTACACAGCTTTACGTGACGTCACACACTGACCCTCCAGCACCGCATCTGTAGTTTAGAGTCAAATATTTTAGCATAATTCAAATATATTGTAGTTGATACATGCATCGGATGAATCTCTGTCGAAGTAATGCTCATTGAGAATGAACTTGCGAGTCGACCAGGGTTTTTTTAATCAACACGAAAAAATTAAATTACACCATAATTCCATGTTTATTCCATGGATGAATTAGGTCTCTACAAATGATGAAAAGTCCTTTCTATCCGCGCAATCTACATCGAATTATAATTGTAATTTAGAATAGTCGCGTTCATTAAAAACTTGCCTGGTGAACATTCTGTACATAATACAATGCACTAGACAATCACGTGTTGACATAGTGAAAAACACATTTTTAATGTAAGTGTACAGCAACGGGTGTTCCTCTCCAGTTTTTTCTCTATTTTCGACTTAACTGTTAGTAAACTAGGATGTTGTAAGACGGCGGCGTTGTTGTGCGTGATGTGTGACCTCTGTTGTCATTCATGAACGGTTATATTGTGTTGTCGGAGTGCGAGTGAGTGCCCGCGTGCCAGTGAGTCGGGCAGTGGCTGCGTGTGACTGTTTGAATGACGGTGACCGGTGACCGGTGATCGAACGACGACTGGTGAGTGAGTTGTGCGCGAGTGAATGACGTCGCGACAGACCACTGCTCAGGAAACACGCACGCGGCGCAACGATATGAATGGGATTGTGCCAATTTACTAGCATTTACTATACTAATGAACGTAGTATAAGTGTTTGCACTTTATTTATTCATGTATTTAATTAAAGGTAAAAAAAAAACGATAATCTTAGACGCACTTAGGGAAATATCAATAAATTATTAAGAGTGTTGTGCTAGAGTACGAGCCTCGCCGCCGGTTTGAGACAGTGCACTAAAACTGTTAGCAGTCACTAATTTATAATATTAAATTTTAAGAATTTATAGCGAAATAAATTATGTTTCTATAATAAGTGGGTTTCCTGTAACTGTCTGAAACCGGACGCCGACTATCGATCAATGTAAATTTTAGGGTATAAAAAAAACTTACTTGCGTTGAAATGACTGATTTTTTATGTGTTTGAAAGCCTAAGATTTTTGTAGTTGGGTTGTTTGAAATAGTCTATCATTAATGACCCTTACTTAAGTCACCTACTAGTTTGCACTTGAGAAGAATATTCCCTATTATGATATTGAAGCAATCCTTGTTAATTATTAATCGTATATTAAGTAGTCAAATAATACTTAGCCAGGAGTCACGTCATTTTCATTTGTATATCGTTACACTGCCAGTTCATACATATAGACGAATTATATTAATGAAGCCTATATTTGGTCCGTTTTTGTATTACAATCTTACTTATTTATACATTTTTATATTGATCAAGGTTTTTCGACTATTTTATAATAAACTGACTTTTCCCAATATGTTTAGTACAGTTTGCTACTGCTCTGCTGTTGGAATTATTTAATTTGCCTTCCCGTATAATGTGTTTCTATATGTTGATGGATAAGGGCTCATGTCCACGAGACGGTTTTTCGTCAGAGCTAAGTCCGCTCGTCAGCCATGGGACACTTAAGGAAGCAGACGACGCCGTCGTTAGCGCCGGCTCACCACTTGTATTGTCCCATACAACACTGATGACCGAAATTAGCTCCGGCGAACAGCCGTCCCGTGTGAACGCGTCCTATTTTTCTATGAATTACGTATTAGTTTCTTTCTCTTATGTATGTACAGTGAAAAACTTAATACTTCCGGCTTTTTTAAAATGGTTAAAAGTATTTTCTGACTGTACTATTTTCTGAAATTATCTAGTGACAGTGTTGGTTTCTGATATAATTACACGCCTAGGTAATATAATCGATAAGTATTTGCATAACTAAACGTATAACAGCAAGCAGAGCACACTCGCCCAGTACAAAATAAAACCCTAGACCGGACAAACATCGATGGTCATTTTGTATTTTTTATTATTTTAGACAATAAGTTTATGTAACTTAGTTATGTTTCGTTTCAACTGTGATTATTTAGTTGTACTGCCCAGACAATTACATAAAAGAATAAACATAAAGAAAATTAAAAATATTTGAAAAAAATAGATCTTTTATTTTCCTCCAAAAAATATTAGTAGAATATTCTATTAAGATTTTATCCCATTAGCACCCACTGTATTCAGAGACTGACAAGTTTTTCAAACTCTATTACTCGGAAATAAAAGTCAAAATAAATTAAAGAGTTTCCTCTGGGCGTTAATGGGTTAAGTGCAATTGCATGTTTTTGATATGCCTTGACTCGAAATCGACTGAAATAATTTCTTGGGTTGGGGCATGGGGGATTATATGCACATAACGGACAAATTTCCTATTTTATAATTAGTTGGATTTTTCTATAGAGATATTATGTTGTACATAGCAGAATAAATAGTTTTTAGATTCGACCAACAAAAGTATTTGCTTATGTATGGTTATTGCGTAGGTATGGTATGAATAAAAATAATCGTATTCTGGTATGAAATTACGCGGATGAAGCAGCGGGGCGTGCACTAGCCTCTAGTCTCAGTAGTTCTATTAATTTTGTTTCGTGTTGGACAAAAGCAAACCTTTATTTATACAGAAGTAAGTCCGTTTTCATTTTAGACCTATTTTTGAATGGTTTCAGTGAGTTTAGACTTCAACACCACCTAATAGAGCACATTTTGAACTAACCACCCAACAAAATATTTTTTCCTCTGCGACTAAACCTGAACCTACCAGAGGTATACTTTTATGCTTCATCATTATTATAATTTTTCAAGAGCATCACAAAGGTTCTCCCAGCTCATTATAGAACTCCAGCTCATTATAGAAATTTTCATTACCTATGAAAAATGTAATATATTTTCAGTACAGAATGTTTTAGTTACAAATTGGTTATTATCCTACACAAAACTTGTTTTATAACAGTGAATAATCGTTTACTTTATAGGTAGGTTATTCCCCGTATAGACGTCAGACGAGATTTAGCGTAGCGAAACCGCCCGCACCGTCCTGTTCAGCATCTGTTTGCGATGGATCGCGATGTTTCAGTACAATTTTATATGAAAATGAATCGAGAGGGCGCTCGTCTCAAGTCTTTTCTGTGTTGTCCCTAGGTGTTGATGATTATGTAGTTTCGGCAACTAGATGTCCAATGCACCTATTGTGCGTGGTTTGGGTGGCGCTACTCCAACAACCCCAGCTTCTCGAGGAACCGCAACAAACCCTTCGCATTCTTAACGATATCCTGCAGGAACCGTCTGCGTCTTGGATGGTTCGCTATGTATCTCTCCACAATCTGGCACTCCATTAGGATGTGTTCCAGTATCTCCTCTGCACAGTGGGCTGTAAATCGTAAATTAGAAAGGTGTTTATTGAATAGCGAGTGGCCGATTGTTACGCTCACAGGATTATTTGACAGTAAGTAT